>JARQWZ010008290.1:0-28307 GCA_033150135.1 Gobio occitaniae
ACTTGTGTGCACTCTTCCGCTAAGTTAAAGAAATGGTTTACTCAAAAATAAACAAAATGTGGAAGAATATGGACACTTTTCATTGTAGAAATAAATGACAACTTGGGAAGTCTAACTCAAAAAAGACTTGATATCATCATAAAAGTGATTCATGGGCTATATTCCAATACGTATAAATATAATACATATTTAGAATTTGTCATATAATATCTTTAGGTGTGGAAAAGGCTGAAAGTCCTTATCTTTATTAAGTCTTGGGGCCAGATTTACTAAACAGGCAAATTAGCGTGAGAGCGCAATTCCAAAAAAACACAGTTGGGAGTGGGAAGTTCAGCACGTGATCTACTGACAACACGCAAATAAAGCACACAGACACAGCCGGATCATTTCCATAATGACCAGTGCAATCTAACCGTAAGCGTCTGGTTTAAGACCTGCTTTTTTGGGCAGTAAATAATGGTGCAAACTTCAGTTGACAAGGGCAAACGTTAGTAAATCACATTGCGTGATACATTTAATTCTCTGAGGTCGGCAGAGCCTTCATCTCGTTTTTTTTTTTTTTTTTTTTTTTAAGAAAGAGAAAAGTGTGAAAGAGACTCAAAAAACTCAGTCGATTTTGGTCATTTAGGAAAGTGTTATACATCATTATAATCTGTTAAGTTTCGACTTTTATTTGTGTACAATCACAAGAAAAACTAAATGTTGTGCTCTTTGCAAAAACAAACATGATGCGCGATCTGCAGCCTCTCTCTCAATGAAGGTCATTCTGATACTCTTCAGAAAATCAACTGTACTCTCCTCCCATGAATTTTGCGTCTGAAAGGGAAACTACAACAAATGCATATGCAATAAGTTCAGCCGCAAAAATAACCGTCCACACCTTTTCAGTGCAAATTTCACTGTGTGTCTTTAGTAAATTCTGACAGTAGTTTAACACCAAAAGAGGGTTTTGCGGTGGCACAAGCTGTTAGTAAATCTGGCCCGTGAACAAATTGTTCGAGTCAGATCTTCGATGAATCATTTGATCCAGTTCAAAGCTGATCTGAATGATTTAGTTCTTTAGTTCAACTCACTGACTCCGAGTGATAATGGCTTCTGAAAACCTGGAGTTACATGGATTTCTTTATGATATGTTTATGTTCTTTTGAGTCCTTTTTTAAGCTTGAAAACTCCATTGACTATAAAGGTTTGCTGTATTATGAAGGTAAATGATGACAAAATGTTGACCTCTGAGTGAAATATTGCTTTAATTGCAAAAGAAATGCAAAACTGATAGAACTGGCAGAAAGAGTAGTAAGTGAACCAACGTGTTCGGTCATACAAGTGCCAAATCCTAAAATCCCAAAATGTTATCAACAGTTTTTAATAGTTTCAGCACAGTTAACTTAATAGATTTTGAAGATGTATTGTTTCAAGTGGATTTCCTTGTTAATTATGATATACGTCTATAAGAGAAAGTACTATGAGGTTGTACTTCAATCAAAAGATCATTTAACTTTAAATGACTTAAAATTAATAGCTTAATAAATAAACACTCTTGTTGAAAAGTTTGGGGTCGGAAAGATATTTGATCGTTTTTAAACTAAGTCTCTTATGCTCACAGTGGCTGCATTTATTTGATCAAAAATACAGTAAAACAGTAACATTGTGAAATATTATTACAATTTAAAATAACTGTTTTCTATGTGAATATAATTATTTTAAAATATTATTTATTCCTGTGATCAAAGCTGAATTTTCAGCATCATAACTCCAGTCTTCAGTGTCACATGATCCTTCAGAAATAACTCTAATATGATATTTGCTGCTCAAGAAACAATTCTGATTATTATCAATTTGAAAACAGTTGTGCTGCTTCATATTTTTGTGAAAAAACGTGATACATTTTTTGATGAACAGAAAGTTCAAAAGAACAGCATTTATTTGAAATAAATCTTTTGTAACATTATAAACGGTTTACTGCCACTTTTGATCAATTTAATGCACCCTTGCTGAATAAAAGTATTCATTTATTATCTTACAAATATGAATGACCCCAAACATTTGAACGGTAGTGTTCTTAGCATGCATTTACAGAATCTGCAGAGTACTTCTCTCAATATGTTTGTAACTCAACTGAAAAAAAAAAGCATGAAAGCAGTTATACAGTTTTAAAGCAGAATAAATAAAAATGGCTGTACGTGTATATTTATGTTATAGATTAAAGCACTGAAAAAAATGCACACATGCAGCAGGGACCATGAGTATGTGTGTTGCTGAGGTGAGCACTGATGCCAAATGCCCATTTATCATTTATAAATGCTATTTTAATCACCTCTGCCACCGTACAAACTGCCACAAAATACATCCTCATGAATCATTAACTGCTGCCTGTGAATTTACATCTGTTTAGCTCATACACTACAGTACAATGAATTACAATGAAAAAATAATGACACTTTGGTCTTGTTCCAAAACCTACAGAACTGCCTAGTAGGACAGTTGATAAACAGCTAATTAATTGATGTATGACTGACAAATATGCATCATAATAAGTTTATTAATTATGTTAAAAACTGTACATGCTGATGTCATTCTGTATTAAAATCAATCATGTGTCAAGTCACATGCATTTCATTTGAGGAACACTATTTATATTAAGTTAGCTATGTCGATTTTTCAAAATCATTTACGAGATTCCATTTCCATTAAGATGCAACCTATGTAAGCAGTAGACAGCATTGCTCACTAGGATTTAGAACAGAGGCTTTACTCCATTGTACATCACCTGACGATTCGATTGTCATCTGTGGAAGCTGGCTTTATCACGTTCCGCACACATTCAGACCGAGAAATGTTTGACATTTACACGGAGAAAGAACCATCTCAGCATCTGAAGCAGGAGTGCTGCTGCAGAGCATGTTTTTATACGTGCATGTCAAGCTACATGTGACCGATAGAAAAGCCAGAACCACACTGACAAGAGATTCAGAGAACACGAGCTAACTAACAGAAACACGATAGCAGAGACAGAAGCGAAGAAAGCCGCCTGCCACAAGAAAAAAAGCTGCGGATGCCATACCAACAAAACAGAATTCAGACAAAGCTGCGCTTCCAGAAAAAAGTCAATACATGAGAAAAAAAATCTGTGCTAATTAGGAAACCTTTCAAACATGTCAAAACATTTATCTCTAAATAGAAAATATAGCCTATATTGTCTTATGTGTGACTGCTTTGCCAAGCAGATAAAGTGCCACAAATAAAAGAAGAAAAGAAGAAAAGAAAAGAAAAAACTACAAACAACAAGATTAATATATTTTGTCTTATGCATGACTGCTTTGCCACGCAGATAAAGTAAAATAACAAACAAAACATAAAAATAAAAATAAAATAGAATTATAAAATAAAAATTATAATAACAATGGTGCAACAAATAAATAATAAAATACAAAATAATAAAAAATGCAAAATTAAAAAAATATATACAAATGGTTTCAATGTTTTTTACAGCTAAAAATTCTGAAACTTTTCCCATTAAAAGTCTCCCAAAGCTGCAGATGCAATAAAAACAACACAGAATTCAGACAAAGCTGCGCTTCCTGAAAAAAGTCATGTTTAAGTCAATCCATGAGAAATATCCATGAGAAACAAATCTGTGCTAATTAGTAGGGGTGTGATGAGATCTCGTGCCACGCGATCTTGGGAGATTAAAATGTCTCGAGATTCTAGTCTCGAGTCCTATTGTCATGACGGAGTGTGAGGGTAGAATATGCCAGGGCTGGACTGGGGCTAAAATTCGGCCCTGGCAAACCCAGCCCATCCGGCCCATGAGTTCCTCGTGAATGTTTTAACTGGGGTTAGGGCCTTAAATTGGAGTAAATAAATAAATCTAGGACAGGGACAACTAATGATGGATATTATCGAATTTACTGCAAATGCAGATAACAAACGTAATATTGCACTTTTGTCACACAGAAATGCACTTGACAGTAAACCACTGATTTTGAGCTAGGATACATTAAAGTGAATTTACTGCTTTTAAAATCTGTCATCATTTACTCACTCTCATGTCGTTCCAAACCTGTATGACTTTCTCTCTTCTGTGAAACATAAAAGAAGATATTTTGAAGAATGTTGGCAACCAAACCATAGGCTATACCATTGAATAGCCTATTGTATGGACAAAAAAAGACTCAAATGATTTTCTTTTATGTTACACAGACAGAAATTCATTGAGGTTTGGAATGACATTAGGGTGAGTAAACGTTCACATGTTTTGGTTGAACTACCCCTTTAAAAACAATAAAAAATGTTAGAGAGTTAACACCTAATTTATGTAACACACTGGTATGATATCTATCTTTCATGAGGTTCTCATTGAAATAACATTTTGTTAAATTTCATTAGATCTATTAAAAAGTTCATAAAACATTTACAGAGAAAAAAGCTTTGTCCTTAAAGGGATAGTTCACCCAAAAATGAAAATTGTGTCATCATTTACTCACCCTCAAGTTGTTCCAAACCTGTATGAGTTTCTTTGTTCAGCTGAACACAAAAGAAGATATTTTGATGAATGTTTGTAACAAAGCAGATAGAGCAACTATTGACTACCATAGTATTTTTTTTCCTACTATGGTAGTCAATAGTTGCTCTATCTGCTTGGTTACAAACATTCTTCACTCTATCTTCTTTTGTGTTCAGCAGAACAAAGAAACTCATACAGGTTTGGAACAACTTGAGGGTGAGTAAATGATGACACAATTTTCATCCAGGCTTTAAAGCTGTTTTGTTGAATTATAATTTAATTAACCAACACTCTAAAAAAAAAAGGTTCTATATGGCACCAAAAATGGTTCTTGGCTCGTAATGATATGGGGACCTTTTTTAGTGCTATATAGCACCAATTTTGGTGCTTCAGTGGTTCTTCAGAGGTGCTATATAGCACCTTAGTCAAAGAACGGTGAAGAACCTCTGAAGAACCACTGAAGCACCAAAATTGGTGCTATATAGCACTAAAAAAGTGCTATCCGCTGTTGCGCGGATATTCGCCTTTTGCAGTTTCATGCGCCCACATTTTTAAACAGCGCCTAATATGGACACAGTCTATGGAGGAGGGAAGGTCTCTCTCGCTTTGGCCTGTCAATTCAGAAGACAAACCAATGGGCCGCTGTCCCTGCATGATGGGCCAGTCCGTGGCAAAAAATGAAATAAATAAATAGCCTTGTATCGGCCCCAAAGTGCGTCGGCCCACCGGGAAAATGCCCGGTATGCCAGATTACCAGTCCAGCCCTGGAATATGCCACGGCAACGTTTACAGTACGCCTCCACTGTCATTTTGCTTTTTATAGAAATAAAAACTATTTAATTCCAGTGGATAACGGTCGTTTCAATTCCAGCAGCTCATCCAACACGAGCTGTTCGAGTCGACCATAGTGGGCAGCAATGCCACTGATCACTAATAGAGTCTGGGAAACTACGTTATTGCGCATTGCATTATGGGTAGTCTCCGCCATGTTTTAGGACACACTCAGGAGTGTACAATGATAACTAATAAGAACTGCTTGCACTCACTTCGAATGAATGCACTAATATTTTAAATCTATTACATACATGAACATGTGGCCAGGACACATGGACATATTCATCACATTTCATACAATCAGAGAAATCATACGGCCACCTTCTATCGCACCACATATTGGTTTGTCTTTTGCAGTTTATTTTTGAATAGCCTAACTAAAAAGTCTGTATCTGATATATAAAATAGAATACATATAGCTTGTGCCAGTCTCAGCCAGTGTATCATTTATTCAATCAATATATATCATATCGCCATATTTCCTTAACGTTAAAGCATTAAGGGATAACATAAGATTATGGCTCGTAAAGCAGCTTTGAAATGATTAGTATTTGAAAGCGCAAATCATTATACCTACGGTACTAAAAAGTTGTACTGGACTTAAATGGAACAAGTGCAATATTCCTTCTACTGAGAGAAGCTGAACAATGAAGCATTTCCAGACGGGTTTCATACATTATTTATGGTGTGAGCACATACAAGCGGTTCAGAAAATATTAATCTGTAATATATCTGTTATAAATAATAAATATATAAATACAAATGATAAAGACACATTTTGGTTAAGTTGTTTATTTCCATTGAGTTTTACTTTGAGCTACTTTTACTTCTTGTTTCCAAGCTGGTGAACTGAAAAATTGTGCGTCATTTGAGATACGTTTTCCACGCAGGTCGTGAGAGCGGCTATGGCAGTTCATAACACAGCAAGCGTTCTAAGCGTTTTTAACTGTATAATACAAGTTCCCATTCTCTATAACGTGATGAGAAGACTGACAGGACCGTGGCGGAGGATTTGTCACTCAACAGAAGCGTCAGACAAATGTCTTATCTTGTAAAATGCACGTTCAGAACCACCGCTCCCTATTCACAGAGTACGCACGATTGCGAAAGTGAAAGTAAACCTTAGCGCGCATTCAAACGCGATTTTAATACTTTACTGATGTTTGAAAGCGACTCCCTGAGGCATGCGAATATCTTAACCATATCTTAGCTCAGTATCATGCTTGAAGAGAAATTCAGTCTCTATTTGCACTTTGAATAATGAGATAGTACTTTGATTATGGTTGCACTTATTGTTTGCACTTAATATCTATGATCAATTTGTGGGAAGGAGTTCAGTTAGGAGGTCAAAAGTTGTAGAAGCTCATAAATCATGTGCAGTTCTAAAGTCTGAAGAGACAATCATACAGGAGAGAAGCCAGTCAGTTGAGTTTGTGGCAGTTGTGTTTCACAGTGCTTAAGTATTGTTGTCTTTTACTGCATATGGTCATTTATATTCAGAAATTAGAACTGAAATGACATTCATTACAAGTTGATTAGTTAAAACATTTCAAAATGCACCTGCACCTGACTATTTTTCTAGTCATGTATTTCATCATTGAGGATTTCTTGAAAATACTGTGTAAAAATCCCGTCTGGTCTCGTCCTCGTGAACCCAATCTCATGTCTCGTGAGCTAAGTGTCTCGTCAAACCACTTCTAATTAGCCAAACCTTTCAAACATTTCAAAACATTTATCTCTAAATAGAAAATATAGCCTATATTATCTTATATGTGACTGCTTTGCCACGCAGATAAAGCACAACCAAAAATAAAGTAAAATAGACAACAATAAAGTAAAATAAACAACGAAATAATAAAATACAACATAATTAAAAATGATAAATATAAAAAATGAAACAAAAATGGGCTATACAAATGGTTTCAATGTTTTTTAAAGCTACAAATTCTGAAACTTTTTCCATTAAAAGTCTCCCAAAGTCTATTGAGAGAAGACAGAGCCCTGGAATACTCATCTAATGTAAAAAAAATCGGATTTTTATTTATTTTATTTTGTCCTTTTTTTGCTGAATGAGGCACAGCAATCAAAAGCATCTTTCTAAAGGTAAGGCAGAAGGTGGTCTGTTCCATTCAAGAGCGCCTCTCCTATTACAGCTCCCCATTTCACATTTCAATAAGACATGCGTCTGCAAAAATATATGAAAGCTGATAGAAAGTTATTAACTGTCTTTACAAGGTGCAGTGAGAGTGTGTGGTCTGTGAGATGTTGATGTGGATCTAAGAGTTCATCTGAATAAGAATAAGAGTCTAAATGAGCTGATGCAGGGACTGATATTGGAAGTAATAATGTCTCCGCTTGTAAAAGATAAAATGCTGAAAATCCTCTCGGATCCAGGTATTATCATTCGCAGTGAGTGTTACTCTCTTTCAGTGGAAGGATTGCTATGCATTGTGATGATATGAATCTTTTGCAGTTGTTAAAAGGAATAGTTCACCCAAAAAATACAACTTTTAACATCATTACTGACCTTTGTGTTGTTTCAAACCCTTTTTTCCCTTCTAATGCTAAATGAGATATTAGGCAGAATGTCCAAGCTGTTCTTTTTCCCAAAGTATAATAAACATAGTTTATTATTATAAAGTTTTACAAAGCTTTGTGAGGAACAGAATTGCTCGCATGTTGATGCTTGAAAATATAAATTACAAAAGCAAAGCAGAAACATTGTCCATAAAATCACATTTCTTCTAATAAAATAAATGCAATATTAGAATGGCATGAGGTAAATTAAATGACTAAATTATTGGTGTGAACTATTCCTTTAAACATCATGGCTATGTTGGATTTCCTAACTTTGTAATACAGTTCCAGCTCTTCAAAAATGATTTGCTATGAAAAGTAATATTTTATTTCAAGATTTTTCATAATTTAAAAGCCTACTACTTTTTTCATAACTGATCAGATTTTAGACTTTATTAAACTCACATCTCTATATATATTAAAAACCTTTCCGAACAATGGCACAAGCAGGTCTGTCCCGTTTCTGCTGCTGTGTTACCTGAAATGGCAAAAGAGCACAAGGTCGGAGGACTTACTGAGAATGAGAGTGAGCTGGAATAGAGGAAGAGCAGAGATGCAGAGGCCTTGTCACATGTGTTTCCTCTGGCTTTGGGGCTTTGTAGACACAATCCAAGTCTGAATAACACGGTTTAAACAGCACAGAGAGACAGAGGCAGTTTAAGAGAGAAACAAGTTAGGGAAAAAGAGAGTAAGAGGGGATAAGATTTCAGCGACAAGCAACTAGTCTGTCCACACCAGACGAGACTGCAAGATGCAACAAATCAATCAAAAACCACAGCCAATCAGAACAGCATGTGGGCGGGCTCTCGCGGTAAGTGTAGGGCACCAGAGATTAATCTTGACGGCACTCACAAGGAAATGGATAAGTATATAATCAAATTCACAAATATTACACCATTTAAACATTACTAAAAAAATACATACTGAGTTGCTAAAACAATCTTTGTCATAGAATATACTTGTTTGTTCACAGTTTGAACGTTCTTGTTTTCATCTGTTTAATTTTAAGTTCTGAGGTGAATTATCCATTATTGCCTTTAGTACGACTAACAAAGCTGGGAGCACTAAATGATATTCAATGTCATATTACACACTTTTAACATTAAATAAAGCAAAAACACAACCTGAGATTATCATTGCCATGTTTTGTGTTGTTGTTCCGGCTGGTTAGGACAAAAACTGGAAAAAGATCATGGAAAAGATACCTTTTATTGCGTGTTGTGGCGTCGCAGCGCATGTAGTTATGACACGGTGTAAGTGGGGGAGATGGGGGAATAAAGTTAGACAAACTGGTCTGGAGGGACTTGGGGCCCTATTTTAACGATCTGAGCATATGGTCTGAAGCGCATGGCACAGGTGCCCAAGGCGTGTCCGAATCAACTTTTGCTAGTTTAACGACGGAAAAAAACAGAGTCATGGGTGTGTTTTGGGCGTAACATGCAATAAACCAATCAGAGTCTCATCTCCCATTCCCTTTAAAAGCCAGTTGCGCTTGCACAATGCTGGATTCGCTATTTACATGGTGGAATTTGCGAGCGGAAAAGACTGAACGCTTCTCCAGAGGAATCCTTTTATTTTTCATATTTAAAAATGTTTGTGTGCTGCTGCGTGTCCCTGTGTGTGTACTAAGCAGAGTGTAGGCACGTTGTGCACCTGCCTATAGGGGCATATTATTAACACGTCCTTTAAATAACACAACAAATACTTTGCGCTATTATTGACCAACAAAAACCTGTAGTCGTTTTCAGTTCCTCAAAATAGCAACGCTTCAACAATGCTCCTGAACACACCTGGTTTTCAGGCCAGCACGCCCATGGGCGAACAGATGTGCGTGAGTGCATTTGCAATTTACACAACGCTTGAAGTGGCGCTGGACGTGAAAATGATAACTTTGTCTGGCTAAAACTAGCAAAAAACACTTGTATCCCGATGCCTGCTGTTGCATTGCGCCGGTGTGTGATATGGTCCTAAAAGTTTAATATTTACTTTATTTCTTGTTGTTTTGCTCATACTTTTTGTCTAGCCATAAAAGTGTCTCAATGAATAATCCTCATGTGAAGCTCTTGTCATTAGCCATTGATTTCCATAGTATTTCCAACTATGGAAGCCTATGGATGCCATCAACTGTTTGATTACCAACATAGTGTTGTCAAAAATACCGACCGTGATACCAAAAATTAAAAAAATGTGATGCTTTGAGTGCTGTTGGGCTGGAATAGTAAACACCTCTGACTGGCCATTGTGCTTATGCGCTCATTGGATGTGTCTGTGATTGGCTACAATGATCAACACACGGGAGCATTTGAAAGCACACGGAAGTGTTTGAAAGTGTTTTGAAAGCGAGAGCGTTTTAAAGCACAAGTCGACCAGCGGACCGGTAGGCTGATAGGCGCCTGCATTCAAATGCATCATTGATGTATATATTTATAACATGTTTTTGAAGCGCTGGTCATTGTAGCCAATCACAGACATATTTGATGAACATGTGAGCACAATGGGCAATCAGAGGGGTTTACGATTCCGCTAAACAGCGCTCAAAGCGTCACATTTTTTTAATTTCAGTACCGACTTGGTATCGCGGTCGGTACTTCTGACAACACTATACCAACATTCTTCAAAATATCTTCTTTTGTGTTCAACAGAAGAAAGAATCTCATACAGGTTTGGAACAACATGACTGTGAGTGAATGATGACAAAATGTTCATTTTTGGGTGAACTATCCGTTTTACTATCCCTTTATCCCTCTAATCCCTCCTTCACTTTGAAACACTTCCACCAAATTCACAGTTTCACTTAAAACTACAAAAATGAGCAGTTCAGACACCTTAACATGTCCCCCAATATTGGCTCTCCAAATGATCTTAATGATAAACTAAAGCTCGCTATTCCAACACGTCGCGCCGGGTGCAGGGAAATCCACGCACAAGCCAGCACTCATTTCAACAAGACTGTGTGGCTGTTAGACCGCCTGCAGATATTTATTAGAGCTATATGAAATTTTCATGCGGTGTGAAGCATTCTCTTTCATCCAGCAGCCTGCTGTCAAGCGTGTGGCGGAAGCCGAGGTACGGCGTGGCAGCTCTGTGCGGGAGGGGGGGGGGGCATTTAAGAGCGGGGGGGCCATGCCTTCAGGTGACATCATCAAAAGACAGGGGTGAGGGGGCGGGAACATCATCAACCCAAATCAGCCAATTAGAAGAAGACTTCGCTTAGCACAACTGTTTGACGAGATGAGAGGCTAGGAAGGCAAGTCAAGCCAGAGAACAAAGACGTGAGTGAACTGAAGCACTTTACTAATGGGTTTAACCCGGAAGATTGTATTTTTTTTACAGAAATTAATGATGAATTGAATTGATTAAAAGTGACAGTAAAGACATTTATATGTTAGATTTAAAAGATTTGTATTTCAACTGATAATAATAATGAAGCATATTTTTACTGTATTATTGATCAAATAAATGCAGCCTTGGAAAGCCTTCTTTTCAGAAACATAAAAAATCGTTTTGAACCGGATGGCGAGTCGAGCCACAGAACAAATGCAAAGTGAGGAGCTTTATCTTAAGAATCGGATCACGGGTTATAATATTAATAATTAGTTACATTTATATAGCGCTTTTCTGGGTACTCAAAGCACTTTACATGAAAGGGGGGGGGATCTCCTCAAACACCATCAATGTGCAGCATCCACCAGGATGATGTGGCGGCAGCCATATTGCGCCAGAACGCCCACCGCACACCAGCTGATTGGTGGAGAGGAAACCGAGTGATGAAGCCAATCGTTAAATCGGTATATGGGGATGATTAGGAGGCCATGATGGACAGGGGCCAATGGGCTGTTTTGGCCAGGATGCCGGGGTTACACCCCTACTCTTTTTCCGAAGGACATCCTAGGTTTTTTAATGACCACAGAGAGTCAGGACATCGGTTTAACGTCTCATCCGAAGGACGGTGCCCTTTGACAGTATAGTGTCCCCATCACTGTACTGGGGCGTTAGGACCCACACAGACCACAGGGTGAGCGCCCCCTGCTGGCCTCACTAACACCTCTACCAGCAGCAACCTGGTTTTCCCAGGAGGTCTCCCATCCAGGCTGACCAGGCTCAGCCCCGCTTAGCTTCAGTGGGAAACCAGTCTTGGGCTACAGGATGATATGGCTGCTGATAAAGTGCAACATGATCTCTGCCAAACTCAAAGGAGGAGAATGAACGAGTTCCTCCACTCGTCTCTTACCTCCTGTTGTGACTGTCTAATTTGCTCTACATCCCGGCTGTAGTTTGTCTGTAATGTCTCACACTTCATCATTGCTTCCATCTCCATCTTTACGGAAAATCTTGGAAGAATATACATTTTTCAAATGATGATAATATTCTTTCAAGACGTGCCACATATGAGATTAATCAGACATGCATTACTGTTCAAAAGGTTGGGGTCAGAGATTTTTTCCTTGAAAAAAATTCTCTTTCAAGAAAAAAACCATCTGACCCCAACCTTTTGAACAGTAATGCATGTCTGATTAATCTCATATGTGGCACGTCTTGGAAGAATATTATCATAATTTGAAATAATTTAATTCTTTGATCAAACTGATCAAAAGTAAAGGTAGGACATTTATAATGTTATAAATTATTTCTTTTGAACTTTCCATTCATCACAGAATCCTGAAATATGCATCATGGTTTGAACATTGAAAATAATCAGAAATGTTTCTTGAGCAGCAAACCATCATATCAGAATGATTTCTGAAGGATCATGTGACACTCAAGACTGATGCTGAAAATTCAGCTTTGACATCACATGAATAAATTACATTTTATTATATTTCAATAAAAAAATATTTAATAATAATAATAATAATAATATTTCAAAGCATTGTGTTTTACTGATATTTGATCAAATATATGCAGCCTTTTTGAACATGAGAAACTTCTTTCAGAAACTCTTAAAAATCTTTTGAACGGTCTGATACTGCTCCATTGGGCTGTGATTATGAGGCGTGTTTCAACCAACCTCAATTGGATAGACCTACAACCAATCAGAGCAACGGAACGACGCATAACGTTAGTTGTCAACAGAACTCAACTGTGTAAACAGTGTAAAACGACCTTTGCCGGTGTTGTAAAAAAGAATCGGATCAAAACAGGGCAAATACATTAAAGATAATTAGCAAATTTGACTATATGTCCAGGTGGAAACTGTCAAAACGGCAATCCCTCAGAAAAAAACACATGCATCATTTTTAATTTCAACAGTAAGAATAAGCCAATTTAAGTGCAAAAAGTGCCCAATATAAGAGATCGGAAGAAGCAATGTAAATAACAGGCATTCACACATGGAGTACTTACCAACACGACCATCATTTTTGAGAGAAATAGTAAAGGTGAATGCATACGAACAAGTTCTCCGTTTAGGACTAGAACAAATTCAACCCAAGTGCTCTTTGGTAACGTGGATGATTACGTTACTGTTGATCATCTGTCCATCATCGTATAGTCAAGTCAACTTTATTTGTATAGCGTAATACAATGCAGATTGTTTCAAAGCAGCTTCACAGTGTTAAACAGGAAAATAAGGCAACAGAATTTGATTCAGCCATACAGCCGCTCTGGAGAAAACGGTGATGTCATCCAGCTCAATTCAATTACCATACAGTGACAATATGGGCAGATCAGTAATTCAGTTGATGTATTTAATTTAGTTTAGTAATTAAATTTATTTGGATATTTCGTTGAAAATTTTGTGTCCCCAACTGAGCAAGCCAAGCCAAAGGCAACAGTGGCAAGGAACCAAAACTCCATCAGGTGGCATAATGGAGAAAAATAAACCTTGGGAGAAACCAGGCTCAGTCGGGGTGCCAGTTCTCCTCTGGCCAATGAACAAACAGTGTATGATTATTATTCTGGCAACTTTACAGGTCAGAGGTCAAATTAGATCTGAATATTTTCGAAAGATCGGAGTCATCACGAATAAAGCTTAAAGCCCGCCCTGACAATTTGATTGGTCCGAACAGTTCCTGTTTGGGCATAGTTGCTCCACAACGGATCAATTCCAGACCGAATTTCCCGAACTCAAATGTTGTGGGCGGGGCTAAGTTTGGCTGGCATCCAGGCTAATACACAACACAAAAATGATGCAAACGCAACTAAATGCAACTAAAATTATAACATTAATCAGAGCAAAATTGACAAATTATGACAGGATGAAATATAATTCTAAATTTAAAGACCATTTTCATCATCATCATCCAAAAACAAAAAACTGACCATGTCTCTATTCCACTTTATCCCTCCTCTCCCCAAATTTCTCTTTTCTTTTCTCTTATTTTCATCCACCTTTCTTTATCCTCCTCTCATTCTCTCTTCTCCTTTATGTTGAGTCCTTTAAAAGACTTACAATGACAGTGGATGAGATGACGATGACACAGACAGATGAGATACGATGAACTAACTAGTTTTGGTTTCACTCTAAAATGCCATTTAGGAAAAACCACATGTGGCCGCTCATACACACACACACACACTTCTGTGGTTGAGGGAAAGGTACATTGTATTTGACCTTTGGGTTGTGATTGTGATGGGTAGTTGGCTAAAGGTGAGTCATTGTGCTTTCTTTAGGCCCAGGCAGCAGTGTGAGCTTGCAGTGTGTGTGTGTGTGTGTGTGTGTGTGTGTGTGTGTGTGTGTGTGTGTGTGTGTGTGTGTGTGTGTGTGTGTGTGTGTGTGTGTGTGTGTGTGTGTGTGTGTGTGTGTGTGTGTGTACATGTGTGTACGTGTGTCTATGTGTGAGAGAGAGCGCGTATGAAAGAGGAGGAAATAGAAAGCTCTAAAACTTCTATGACAGAAAGGGAAAATCTTGTACTTTGTTTTTCCAATTAGTGCACTAAGATTTGGTATATAGTGTCAGGCCTGTTTAAAAAGTGTGTGTGAGTCACCGGTTCATTTTTATTCTCCTCCAGTGCTCTCCTGGTGTCTTCAGCACAAGGGGCTTTTTGTGGACTGTATTGTGACGGCAGACTCTGGCATGCACAGACAGCCCAGGGCTGAAGGCCAGCTCAAACACACACACACACACACACACACACACACACACACACACTCCAGCAGAATCAGAGCGGAGACGAGCCAGTGCCGAAACACACTCGACCAGCACAACCAAACACACTCCAGCTCAGCACAGAGACGAACTAACCCTGAAAGTCCACATCACAAATACACACTGATCCACATGGAAAGAAAAAATCATGAATAAGATTTCTTTCATATTTTTCCTAGGCACAATGGAGAGCAAATAGAGCGGTCTCTTGCTTCTCTGTATTTTTTTTCCAGGGGAAAAACTGCTCAGATTTCAAAAGATACAAATGTCTACAAATCAAAAGTTAGAGATCTCAATATAAGCTCAAACATTTCTCATCAAATCCCTTCATGACCAAACTTTCCACATCTATTTTATAGCGCTGTTCTTTAAAACACCTAAGACAAAGTCGATACTTAAAGGAACAGCCCCTGAAAATAGGCTAACCTGAAAATAAATAACCAACGTGACAACCTGCTTGCACAGAGAGAGTGCTGAGGACTATTTTCTGGCGCTGCATAATATCACTGCGTCGATGCACTCATGGTACAGCTCAAAGTTCCTTGATCATTACACAGGAATGACAGTATAGTTCCAAGACATATCGGTTTACAAGATCGCAACTTTTCATTTTCCGTCGGTCTTAGTACACGATGTAACTATACACATCACAACATGTAAATAGGAAAATGTTGCCGTTATTTTGTCACTTATTGAGCAGTAGGCTAGCTGGAGCCGTTTACCTCCAGTCTTTGTGCTAAGCTAGGCTAGCGGTGTGTGCGTCAGACAGAGTTATGGCACTCATGCAGATGAGAATGGTATGTATGGACCAGAGTTTCCGCTAGAAAAAAATGGTGCCGGTCAAAGTGACCGGCAGAGGTTTTGTTTTCCGGACATTTTGATGATATGCCGGTCAAATTTCGCCTCTTAATTATTCAAGTTGAGGAAAACTGAAAGCAGTTTATGTAACTTAAAAAAAATGACATAATCAGGCCGTATATGCAACATGTTTATTAGCCTAACTTTCAAATAGACGGGGAAAAAAAAAACATGAACGTCCGATTGGCGTCAATGTCAATCAACCAATTTTTTTTACTATGGTTTCACATTTCATAGTTTAACAAACCAACCCCCCTTCCCCACATAAAATATCCGAATATAGCATTGTTTTTACTCAAGCAAATTTAATTATAAACTCAGTATGTCTCATTTAGTTGGTAACATTTAAATTGGCCACCGTGTGAAATGACTCCTTGTCAAATGAACTTGAACAAACAAATGACATTCTCAAATTATTCGACCCTCTTGTGAATCCGTTGTGTCGTCCTGCCTTTTCGCAGCGCGAACAGAAAATTTTCGTTACCATCAACTACCTCACATCTTAGCCATGGGAACTTGTCACTCCATTCCGACCGATACGCCCTACACTTCGGCTTTTTCTCCGGTGGTGGCGGAGCTGTCTGGCTCTGATCGCCGGACTGCTGCAGACGCACCGCTCCTGGAACGGACTGACGGACAGCATCCGCGTGCAGTGTGAAAGCGGTAATCCGTTATCATGGGTACGGAAAAAAATACGCACCGCATACGCACTGCAAACGGAGTATGTGTGAAACGGGCGTTAGGAGTACCTGATTCAGTATCCTCCTTCGCGTCTGGCCATTGAAAAAAACTTTTAGTCTGCCTGGGCCTGGCCATATTTGAAACGTCTCTCTATAGTTCGTGGTTTAGGTCTATATTATAGCCGTTAGGCGTGCGCTTTATTTGAAATGCAACATGCGATGTTGTTTAAAAACTTTCAAACGGTCTATTCAGATTGTGTTAGGGGCGCAGAGCCGGGATTATTAGGCAGTTTTAATCTGACAATTTGACCGAAAAGATTTAATTTTGTCGGACATTACATTTTTTTCCCGGCCAATGTCCGGTAATTACCGGACAACGGAAACCCTGGTATGGACTTATCTAACTCTGGGGGATACGGTGAATAAGCTAAAGTCCCAACAAGTCGGCGTGTTCCTTTAAAGGAACACTCCACTTTTTTTGAAAATAGGCTCATTTTCCAACTCCCCTAGAGTTAAACAGCTGAGTTTAATCGTTTTCTAATCCATTCAGCCGATCTCCGGATCTGGCGGTAGCACTTTTAGCATAGCTTAGCATAGATCATTGAATCTGATTAGACCGTTAGCATCTCGCTCAAAAATGACCAAAGATTTTCGATATTTTTCCTATTTTAAAACTTGACTCTTCTGTAGTTACATTGTGTACTAAGACCGACTGAAAAATAAAAGTTGCGATTTCATTCCTGCGTAATAATCAAGGAACTTTGCTACCGTACCATGGGTGCAGCAGGTGCAATGATATTACGCAGCGCCTGAAAATAGGCTAACGTCCGTCAACATAACCAACGTGACAACCTGCTTTTCTACTATTTTCAGGCGCTGTGTAATATCATTGCATGGTGCACAGAAAGTGTAACGCATTTCGCAGTTCAAAACGCTTACACTACTGCCTAATGTCATACGTCACGCCAGTTACACTTTTTTCTTAGTTGAATACGGAAGACGGTCTGGCGTAAGTTAGATATTTTACTTTATAATGTGTTAAATATGGATATCTTTCTTACTTAACTCAATCGATTGGCTTAAGAAGGCCTTTATTATCCCCCTGAGCCGTGTGGAGTACGTCTATGATGGATGGATGCATTTTTTTGAGCTTCAAACTCAATGGACCCGTCACTGCTATTATAAAGCTTTGAAGCATATTTTTTAATATAACTCTGATAGTGTTCTCAGAAAGTCATATACACCTAGGATGGCTTGACAGTGAGTAAATCATGGGCTAATTTTCATTTTAAAGTGAACCAATTCTTTAAACGAAACCTTAACTAAGAACACCGTTACATCTCCTGCGCTACGAAAGAGCAAAACATCTGAGCAATGAAAGTCTCCTCTGGGAAGAAACGCATGCAAATACTTTTGCAGTGTTAAAACTTCCACAAACACATAACACAATACGACTTTAGGCCATGTCAAGAGCTCATAATCTCAGCCAACACTGGCACTAAGACTTCAGACAGTGGCACTCATGAGAACTGAAGAGGAAGTAAAATATTATCAAGTGATTCTGTGTACTCTGCTACTCAAGACTACACAGCATTGCCTGAAATGTAATCAAAAATGCAATAACAACTATCTATCTACAAATTATTTATGTATTGCATACCATGGTGCACTTGGTGCATTTCATATTCTACAAATAAAAGTGTGCAAATATCACACCGTTTATTCAAATAAAGTGATCCCCTTTCAATTACATGAATATGCGCATATGATTGAGTGATTTATGCTCACACACCTGATTAAATCCATCTAGACTAAATGCAATATAAATACTGAAAATGTATCAAAGAAAACTTTATGCAATTAATAAACCTGTGGTGTAAAGTTCACCCAACCAGTCACTCCACACATGCTGTTGTGCTTCTTACCTGGTGCTGGAGTGTGTGATCTGAACTTTACCGAATGAATGAAAGGGTGAGAACTGGGTCTCTGAACCAAGTCCATCCTTAAAGTAGAGGCACGCTGACCCCAGAACACAGTTACCCACTGTCTCACTGGCCAAAGTGCCACGGTCAAAGACTGCCCAGCCCGCACAAAAAAACCCACCTACTGAGTGTGCGTGAGAGGAATGAGGTGTGTGAGGTATTAGATGCACTCGGGATTGGTCAGGATTATTGACTATAGTTTCCAACAACTGACTACATAGCACAAATAATTTTCTTAATCTGTATTGTTGTTGTTTGTTAGTGGGAAGACAAAAGAATTTACCTGAGAAGCAAAAATTATATTAAATTAACCATATAAAAGATATTAAGACTGGTTGTCACATATTTATTCAATTAAGTTTATTTTTATAAATACTACCACTACTACTACAAATATATAGTATATCTTAGTATATCTACAGAAATTGACAAATGCAGAAATGCAGTGATTTTGTTAAGTATTTTTGCCTTGACTTCTTGTACAAATATTTCAGCATCTCTGAATAGGATATATTTACTTAATATATTGTGCAAAATTTCTCAACTATATAAATATATATTAGGGATGTTAATGTTAATATTAATGTTTTTTTTTCATGGGTGCTTATGTGTGAATAAATGTATTCTATAATAGAATTATATGGACACCTTATATTTGGTTATTTTGTGTCATTTTGGAGACTCAAATTATCCTTGAAGCTTGCAGAAAATACAGTATTTTGTGAGAATCACCCTTCAATCTGATTGTTTAAGATATAGCAAATTATGACCAAATTAATGTGTTTAATGAGATAAACGGCGTATGATTAATTTCACGATAAGTGTGATAAATCAAATTTTTTTTTTTTTTTATTTACAGCCTTTATATATCCTCCATATATCCCATAAATTCTTGTTATAAGCTTAAACTTTGTGAATGAGAGGGAAAATATAAATGTATATAATACATTAACACATTGTTATATTTTGCATAATGTATTAAATAAATGTATCCTGTCCAAGGATGTTTAAATATTTTTAATGGAAAGCGAGAAAAAATACAAATTCAGAATATATGTTATATATATTTTTTTTTAATATATTTTATATATTTATTTTATATATTTTATATATTATATATTTTATATATATATATATATTATATATTTTATATATATATATATATATATATATATATATATATATATATATATATATATATATATAAAAAAAAATATATATATATATATATATATATATATATATATATATATAAAATATATTCTGAATTTGTCTTTTATATATATATCCCACTTTGTCCAGTTGTCTTTGAATGCAAAACCCTAAAGCAGCTTAAATATACCTAATTATTTGAATAATTGTTGAGACAAAATGCAGACTAGTTCATTTTCTTTTTAAATATGTAGTTTTGCGCAGCGCTGCTCTCGAACTCTCTCTGCCTCCTGTATATCTCTCTCTTTGATGTTAACTAAGGCTGTCTGCCTCTGTAGCATGTGCATGGCCGAGGTTAAATAGATGAAATATGCTGACATAAAATCAGGCAAACAGCTTTAACACAGCACACACAGAACAGTTCAAAGTCCCTTTAACAGAATGCATCAAAACACCCCTGGACGCAACCAAAACCAAAAGAGACCTCGGCGAAAACGGGGGGAACCGAAAATGAGAGCGATGGATTTGTCATCACTTTTCCAACTAAATAACTCTTAAAAGTCTGCTTGTGTCAAGTTGGCAATATGCAAACATGGGCAGCGTGTTATAAAGGTAGCACGGATATTTTATTCAGCCGAACAAAAGAATCAGGCCATTCTGAGGGTCTTATTGTCATGCCTTTCCCAACCTCTCAATCCCGCTTCCGTAATTCTTCTATCTTTATCTCTCACACCTTCTGTACCTCTCACCTTTCCATCTCACAGCTCACACTTGCTCTCTTACTTCTCTTTTCTCTCCGTAATGGGTTTGGTGCTGTAGAAAATCGAGGGGGGTGAAGGAGGTTGTGTGTGTGTATGTGTGTGTGTGTGTGTGTGTGGTCCGTGCTGTGCCTCGCCGCTCTGGCCTGGCTGAATCTAATTGCCGGTGTTGTGGTGCTAAAGTCATCCGGGAGCCGCATAGAGCCGGTGGGGGAAAATTGAACAAGTATCACCCGTCAGGAGTGCTTCCACTCAGAGCAGCTGTCAGCCTGCCCTGTTTACCTGCTACACAATTATCATCCGCCCCCAGGGAACCCTATGGAACAACACATCTATCCTCTGGGGAACGAGGAGGGGCCACAGGGGAAGCATGATGGTCGAACACCGCAGAGGGAGATCGTTGACTGATTCTTATTGTGTGTTAACGGTTGGAAGTAAATGAAACACACAAAAGTGTGTGAGAGGTTACGAGTATGTTGTAACAGAGACGTGTAAAGCCATGAGGAAAGGTAGGTATGAAAGAATAAGGGCCAGTTCACACAGAATGTGCTTTTGCATTCCACTGCACAGTTTGCTAATATGCCCTAAACAGATATTTTTGAATGATGAGTTGTGTTTTGTTCCAGTTTTAAGAGACTTATGACTGCTGTTCGACTATTTTATGCGGTCCAATATTTTATCTCGAGAAGCCTGCAATTTACTTTTGTTTACTTTTGATATATAATATATTTGTTTAATGTTTTAAGCAAAATGGCATAACATATTTACATTTTTCAGAGAATATTTCATGTTTTTTTCCCTATATATATATATAGGATTTTTGTATATTTTTTTTTATTCTTAATTATGTTTGTGTTGAGTGTGAGGTTGATCTGAGATGGTGAGGAGTCTTTTGTGGGTGGTTTTCGTGGGGTCTGGCTGTAGTCGCTGACCTGGCCCTTGGCTCAATGGGACAGTGGGTCAATGGTTCTGGGCAGCACTGCAGGGATTCCCTTACACACATAAAGAGTGTGACCCTGCCTGAACTATGGCTTCAACTCTCACTCGAGATCCTTCCAATTCATTCACCCGAACTCTCCAGGCGCATCTGTCCAGTACAACTCGTATGTCTATCACTCACCGCTTATTAAATCTCCCTAAAAGCTGGTGGGTGCAATGTTTTGCTTCCTCTTTTGCCTTGGCCACTCAATTGAGCATTGCTTCCCCTGCTGTTTTCCATAACCACCCACACTAATATCCAGCTCAAGTACTCTCTTAACCAGCACTAGGACAGAGATGGAGCTCTGGAGAGTTCACACTGATTCACCTCCTGCAGGAAATCCGGGAGGGATCAGGCTGGGAAGAGGAGGGATCGTGGCCCTATCACTTACACTGCACATCTACGCGAATGGACTTGATGGCAGCCACCCCCACCCCGTTCTCAGCTTTGCAGTAGTAGCGGCCGCCCTGCACTCTCTGGATGTTGGGGATCCGTAGAGTCTCATTGAAGATGGACGTCTCCTGGAACTTGTCGGAAGCGCTGCCTGCTGTCTTGGTCCACCGTACCTGCAGGGGGGGGGGCAACATTCAGAGACTCATGAGCTATCGTGCAAAACAACTGCATTTTAGAGCATATTTTATGCAATGCACACACACACACACACACACACACATTCATGAATATGTGATTTAAGGGGACTTAGGTGTAATATTTGTTATACTGTACAAACTGTATATTCTATCCCCCTACACTAAGGCCGTTTCCACACCTGAAAGTCCGCACCAAAGTCCGAACTTGATACATTTTATACATTCGGTTAGTTTTGGTTTGAGCGCACTAAAGTACTTTACATGACATACTTGCATTCTGTCGTCATCATCTATGTGGGCTCCGTCTTGACATTGATTGGTTTGTAAACGGACGTGTGTCTGACATCAGCGTCTTTGACAAGAATGAATGAACGGACGCATATCGTTGCCACTAGTGAACAGTGCGCATTGCTTGACTAAAAGTTTCGTTTAAAAGCGGACATTTCAAAATTTCTATACACTTATTTTTCAAACCGAGTTTCAGTTTATTTATGAGACGCGCTCCAGTTCACGTGCAATGCAAATGATCAGCGTATCCATGTCACAATTATTGTCTGCTGTAGTCTATTTTGCTTTTTACTTATTAAATCCAGGCAATTGGCTGATGAAACATTGATTACAATTAAGTAAGTAAGTAAGTAAGTAAATTTATTTATAAAGCACATTTAAATTCAACAAGAAACAATTAAGAAACAATTTAAACAAAAACGAAATTCACTTTAAAGAAAGGATTTCTACAAAACAAAAAACTTAATGAAGTGGTCAAAATCATTTCTGACCTTCTGTCTTCCGACATATTGCACATCTTTTCACTTTTCATAATCAATACAGGGAGTGCAGAATTAATAGGCACGTTGATTTTCTGATCATATTTTTTTTCCAGGCACATTTGACCAATTCCAAACCACAGTAATCCTAATAACTACTATTGATTTAGTATTTAATAATGTATAAGTGATATATAATTGTTCATGAAGGCTGGAAATGAAAATCACCTTATATTCAGGTGTGCAGAATTATTAGGCATGTTTTCTTTTACAGATAAATTGAGCCAAAAAAGAGATTTAACTCAGACTGAAAAGTCAAAAAGTATTAAATGCCCATGAGAAGGATGCAATACTAATGCAATACTAGACATTGCAGTTAAGGCGTGACCATTGGACAGTGAAATGCTCGTTGGGTCAGCAGGATCTGACAAAAACATGTGGCGGAGAAAAGACACCTGTTAACCGCAAAAGAATTAAGAATTAAGGTGAAGAATTAAGGGTGAAACCATCAGGAACCCTTTAGTCTCCAGCGCCACCATTTTCCAGAGCTGCAACCTACCTGGAGTCTCCAGAAGTGCAAGGTGTCAGGATCTCAGAGACTTCAGTTAGGTAAAGAATCCAAAAAAATGACCCCCACTAGATAAGAATCACAAGCTGAAGTGTTGTAAAATACATGAAGAAGGTTTTTTTTATAGGCTTTATGGACAGATAGGTTGAGAGTGACTCTTGAAGGACCAGCACCACATCCTCTAGTACCACTGTTTGAAGAATTCATCTTCCAGAATCTGGCAGTACGTTTTGGGAGTTCATTTTTAGTCCATCTCTGCAAAACGGACTTCAGGATGGACTAAAATGAACTCCCAAAACGTACTGCCAGATTCTGGAAGATGAATTCTTCAAACAGTGGTACTAGAGGATGTGGTGCTGGTTCTTCAAGAGTCACTCTCAACCTATCTGTCCATAAAGCCTATAAAAAAACCTTCTTCATGTATTTTACAACACTTCAGCTTATGATTCTTATCTAGTGGGGGTCATTTTTTAGGATTCTTTACCTAACTGAAGTCTCTGAGATCCTGACACCTTGCACTTCTGGAGACTCCAGGTAGGTTGCAGCTCTGGAAAATGGTGGCGCTGGAGACTAAAGGGTTCCTGATGGTTTCACCCTTAATTCTTCACCTTAATTCTTAATTCTTTTGCAGTTAACAGGTGTCTTTTCTTCACCACCTGTTTTTGTCAGACCCTGCTGACCCAACGAGCATTTCACTGTCCAATGGTCACGCCTTAACTGCAATGTCTAGTATTGCATTAGTATTGCATCCTTCTCATGGGCATTTAATACTTTTTGACTTTTCAGTCTGAGTTAAATCTCTTTTTTGGCTCAATTTATCTGTAAAAGAAAACATGCCTAATAATTCTGCACACCTGAATATAAGGTGATTTTCATTTCCAGCCTTCATGAACAATTATATATCACTTATACATTATTAAATACTAAATCAATAGTAGTTATTAGGATTACTGTGGTTTGGAATTGGTCAAATGTGCCTGGAAAAAAAATATGATCAGAAAATCAACGTGCCTAATAATTCTGCACTCCCTGTATAGCCTAGATTAAATTTTAAAATAACATTATAATATTTAAACATAAACTTTTTGTAAATGGTCTGAAAGTCAGAACCAAATGCTTTCACACTAGAAACAAACCAATCCTTTGTTCAGTTTCATTCGGACCGAGACTACCTCTTTTCGTCGGACCAAATTTCGTCTGTTTGGTCTGGACCGTGGTTCGGGGGAGGTTTGTCTGTAATCTGTAATTTTGATGAAAGCGCCCTAACCTGCCCCTAAAATATTTAAACATCCTTGGACAGGATACATTTATTTAATGTAGTTTAGTATGTTTTTAAGCCACTTGGTATATGTTGTAATACCCATGTCATTATATGTCCTGATAAACCATTCAAGAACACACACACAAAAAAAAGAATACTTTAGTATTTGGTCTCTCTTTTGCTTTAATTTGCTTACACTTGATTGTGATCAAAAAAGTGCTGAATCTGATTCATAATAAAAATTTTAAAAAAGAAACTGAAGCTTTCTGTTTATTTACATTTAAAAAAAAAAAAAAAGTTGCAGATTGTCAATGACATCTCAGACTTTACTGTATTTGTATACTAAAATTAATGAAAAGATATGTCTTCATATAAAAGTACAATATGTAGCAATAATAAATTAGAAAGAGCTTAATTTATTTTGTAATAAGTGAATCTACAGGAAAAACTACATTAAAATGTGTGCAAGAATGATGCGCAAGAAGTACAGTGGGACTCAATAAGTTTGACCCTCGTGTGAGTACAGCGGACAGATTTTGTCGGTAATCACACACTCATCCATCTCAATCATTCTTTTGATTCCTTCACACAATCTTTGCATTGAGTGTGTAAGGTCAAGTGAAAATCACAAACTAAAGCCGGTGTAATCTCCTACACCTCTCCACCTCTGGACATCAGTAAGCTGTTTCTATTATAGAGGGGTCACCTCTGAACAGGGTGCCACATGGGTGAGCAGGCCATTGTAGTTGGCAGCGCTGGGGGCGGTGGGAAGGTTAGGACGTACGTGCAAAGGATTATGGGATTACACAGACCTGTGTAAACGACAAGCTTTGTGTTTATTCAGGTTTATTTGCCTGTGGATTTAGGACACAGCTGCTGTTCATTTATCAGGTGTAGCGGGTGAGAAATTAACACGGAGGAAGGGAGGAGAGCGAGCTCCTGCTGGGTGTAAGCTATCCTTGGTGGCAAAGGACAGAAAAGCTGGTCGAAAGCTGTTTGATGGGGCAAAAAAAAAAGTTGTGCCACTTTCATGTGTAGATTGTAGTACAGCATATTGATGCATCCTCCTCAACCTAGAACACAAAGTGAGGAATTGCACCTTACAAATTGCATTGCGCCAATATCTGCCAAAAATCCTTCAGTGAATTGGATGCTGAAACAACAAAACTGTTAAACTACTTTGTATAGTATTTTGAAAATATTATATTAAAACATTTGAAGATATAGCAACACTCTACAATAAAGTTCAATCTGTTAACATAAAAGTAATATTAATTTATAAATCATTCTAAATTGTCATCGAAAACTTGTGTGTGTGAGTGAGTATATATATATATATGCAGGTCATCACAAACGTGCACAGGCATGATAGAAAACAGAACGCGGGTCAATATATTGTGTTTTTTATTCATTTGGTGCTATTATTCGCAGCTGAGTAAACAACACTTGGGTTTACTGTATGTGTGTCGCATGAAGGCGGCTTTTGCTGCTTGCAAAAAGACTCTTATGAGGAGACCGTGAATTGCCATTCATTTGCTTCCCTGATTGCACTCGCTATGCGCGAATACACAGCAGGCTCGCTCTCACTCATATCTAAGGTAAATCATCAACACAATCATCGATCCTTACATGTATGTTATTGAACTAATGACATCGGCTAAAACGCATGCGCTGGTTACTTTTCTTCCTGAACAAGTGCGCACCGGAGTGTTGCTTTCACATTGACACGAATCGCGGCACAGTTCGAGTGCAACCGAACTCAGGTTGTGGGTTCTCGGGTTCGATACATCAGTGCGCACTAAGCTCTGCATGGCAGCTTTCACATTAGCAAATTTCATGCGAACCGTGCCCCATTTCTGAGACAACAGAAGAACAGATTGTCTCAAATGCATACTGTAGACTTGTGTGGCATTTAACAGTTATGGTAACTTGGGGCGATGTCAAATAAGAGTCATATGTTTAAGCATGTTACAATAATATATGTCTTGAGTTAATATAGCCTATTCCCTAATGAATTAAACAGTTTGTTATCATACAGACTAAGAGCGTGAATGGTCTCTCTCTCTCTCTCTCTCTGTTTATATGTGTGTAGCCTATACATGCATGCAGGGGGAGGAGTTGCGATTCTCGAATAATAATCGAATAATTCCCAGCGATCATCGAATATTATTTTTGCTTGAAATGCCCATCCCTAATATATATATTATATTACCTCAATAAAATCTCTGAAAATCACTTAAGTAATGTTGAGTTGGACATACCAAAATAAATTCTTAAAAATCCAAGTTCAATTCATCTAAAATTTACACCTATTATTTAAGTTATCACGAAAAGTAATTAGTATTTGACAAACAAATGATATATATATATTTATAACATATATATTATCCATGCATTCTCCAAACTGCTTGTCCTCTGTAGGTCTATGGACTCACGATGTAATGAACTAACGAAGGTAAAGATTTGATTAAAAATGCTTAAATTATCTGAAAAATTATTTTATATATGTTACAGGATATATACATTTTTGCTTATACATTTATATAAAGTATTTTTTAATCTTCTATAATGAGAAAAGTCACTACTGTAGGGCACAATTCATTATCTATCTATCTATCTGTCTGTCTGTCTGTCTGTCTGTCTGTCTGTCTGTCTGTCTGTCTGTCTGTCTATCTATCTATCTATCTATCTATCTATCCAAGTAAAGGGCAGCAGTGAGCTGAACCTCTGATCTGTGTTGACGCCCTTTATCAGGATCCATCATTGGTTGTGAAATTTCAAGAAAAAGTACTGTTTGTCTTCTCAGAAGCCCAAAACTCTGGCATCATTGTGTTGATTCATAGTGGCTCTCAACGGGACGCCGCTGGCAGATGCAAGACAGATGGCGCTGGATAGGCTATCATTACAGCGGCCTCAGACGGCTCACTTACAGCAATGCAAAGTCACAGTGGCACAGAAACTTTCCAAGTCTCAGAGACAGAAAGGAGAGGACAGCTGATGGCAACAGACACTGAAATGCTGCAGCTACAGGAAACGCAACAGGGGACGAAGAAATTGGTCATGAAACAGATGAACCACTGAAAGAGACAACACTGCCCTTCTCAACATCAACAGCTGTCACACATCACCATGTTTTACTGCTCCAGAGATCCCAACAGACAGCGCAAACCCTGTCTGTCTCCCTCTTTCTTCACACAGTCTTTTCTGTCTGCTCTTGGGAAAGAACTCCCATGCGTCTCTGTTAGCTGTACAGTAGTGTCTTCATCTGTCTCTCCTGAAAAATCACAATTCTGACATGGTTTCTGAATCTGAACTTTCCATTTTGCTAGTAATGAATGTGGTTCTGTTTGTTCAGGCCAAGGGGAGGATTATTGTTGTGAACTATAACTAAAATTATTTAAAACTATTAACTATTTAAAAAAAACGTTTTTAGGTTTTTAGGTTTCTTCAGGTTTTATGAAGGTACATTTAAGACCTTTTTAAGACCTATTTAAGACCAATTAAAGAAAATGTAAGGAATAAATTGAAGTGAACAGAACACGTCAATATGTTCTCTAAATGTAAATGTCTAAGCACAAAATGATTTGTATTAGTGATACTTCAAAGTTTGAAAATTCAATTTCCAACAGATCTCAAGAACTTTTTTTTATAAATTTTACAAAAAATAGCTTTAAGTTTGAGATAAGACATTTATGATTAAAACAAGAAC
>JARQWZ010008291.1:0-28296 GCA_033150135.1 Gobio occitaniae
TACGTTAAGGCAACGTCACAGAACGCTCTGACCAAGAAGGATGGATTCAGCAAGTTCTTCAGATTTAAATGAGTTTCTGACACACAGGGTCTCCAGGATGGATCAACAGGAGTAGAATCTGGCCGTCACGGGACGCGCTGTACAGACCTTGGTGGCACAGGTGTCCGAGCTGACCCAAGCGATCAAACAACTCTCTTGTCCCGCTGTGCCCAGCACACCGCCGCTTCCCCCCGCACCTGCAGCGCCGACCCGCCACTATGAACCACGCCTACCCAGCCCTGAGGTATATACTGGTGAGCCCAACTATTGTAGACCTTTTTTGACTAAATGTTCTATGTTTTTTGTGCTCCAACCTCAGACTTTTTGCATGGAAGAGGCAAAGGTGGCATTTGTTCTTACTCTACTCTCCGGACGGGCGGCGTTATGGGGAACGGCGGTGTGGGAGAATCGTCATCGCTGCTGTTCCTCGTTCCGGGTCCCTATGACTGTGCGATAGATTTACTCCCAGGTAAGTCTCCGCCTAGAGGCAAGCTTTACTCTCTTTCTGCTCCAGAGACGGAGGCCATGGAGAAATATATTTCTGATTCTCTAGCCTCCGAGTTCATCCGCCCTTCCTCTTCTCCAGCGGGGGCGGGGTTCTTTTTTGTGGGTAAGAAGGATGGTTCGCTGCGACCTTGCATTGATTACCGAGGGCTGAATAACATCACGGTAAAGAATACTTATTCTTTGCCGTTGATGTCTTCAGCTTTCGAGAGGTTGCAGGGAGCATCCGTCTTCACAAAACTGGATTTACGTAATGCATATCATTTGGTTCGCATCAGGAAGGGGGATGAATGGAAAACCGCTTTTAATACCCCTAGGGGGCACTTTGAATACTTGGTGATGCCGTTCGGGCTGTCCAACTCCCCTGCAGTTTTCCAGGCACTCGTCAATGACGTGTTGAGAGACATGGTCATTCAGTTCATATATGTTTACCTGGATGACATATTGATTTTTTCTTCGTCTCTCCAGGAACACGTTCAACACGTCAGACGAGTGCTTCAGAGGTTGCTAGAGAATGGGCTTTTTGTCAAGGCGGAGAAATGCGCTTTTCATGCACAGTCTGTTCCTTTCCTAGGGTACATCGTCTCATCTGAGGGAGTGCGTATGGACCCTGGTGTGGTAGGCTGTGATAGATTGGCCAAGTCCAGATTCCCGTAAGGCCCTGCAGAGGTTCCTGGGGTTCGCCAACTTCTATCGGCGGTTTATTCGCAACTTCAGCCAACTAGCCGCGCCTCTGACTGCCTTGACCTCCCCCAGAACTACGTTCAGGTGGTCGGATACAGCTGAGGCTGTATTCGCCAAACTCAAAAGCCGCTTTGTTTCGGCTCCCATCCTAGTCGCCCCTGATCCCTCACGTCAGTTCGTGGTGGAGGTCGATGCATCAGAGGTGGGGGGAAGGTGCAGTTCTATCCCAACGCTCTCTTTCAGATGACAAGATGCACCCCTGCGCGTTTTTGTCCCATCGTTTGTCTCCTGCCGAATGTAATTATGACATTGGTAATAGAGAATTGTTGGCCGTCAAACTAGCGTTGGAGGAGTGGCGTCATTGGTTAGAAGGGTCAGGGGTACCTTTTATCGTTTGGACCGATCATAAGAATTTGGAGTATATTAGAACTGCTAAAAGACTCAATTCCAGGCAGGCTCGGTGGGCATTTTTTTTCGGACGTTTTGACTTTTTACTCTCATACCGCCCCGGGTCTAAGAACATCAAACCCGACTCCTTATCTCGTATTTTTGATCCATCCGAACGCCCGATTACTCCCGAGTGTATTTTGCCCGAGAGAATAGTTGTCTCCACACTCACATGGGAGGTCGAATCGAAGGTCAGATCGGCCTTAGAAGGGTTAACGCCCCCGCCCGGCGGCCCACCGAGTCGATTGTTTGTGCCGGAGGAGTTACGGTCTGAAGTTATTCGATGGGGTGACTGCTCCAACATAGCTTGTCATCCAGGAGTAAACCGGACTAGCGGTTTGATAAAGCAACGATTTTGGTGGCCATTAATGGCTCGTGACATCCGCAGTTTTGTCTTGGCATGCTCGGTTTGTGCTATTGGTAAGACGTCTAACCGATCCCCTGATGGGTTACTCCATTTGCTGCCGGTGCCTTCGAGACCCTGGTCCCACATCGCGCTAGATTTTGTCACCGCCCTCCCGCCCTCTAATGGCATGACGGTTGTTTTAACCGTGGTGGACCGGTTCTCGAAGGCAGCACATTTTATTCCCTTGCCCAAATTACCCTCAGCTAAGGAAACAGCGGTGCTGTCGTAGACCACGTCTTTCGGTTACATGGCCTCCCAATGGACGTGGTCTCGGACAGGGGTTCCCAATTTGTGTCCAAATTTTGGCGAGAGTTCTGTAAATTACTAGGGGCGACAGTTAGCTTGTCTTCGGGTTATCATCCCCAGAGCAATGGTCAGACCGAGCGTGCCAACCAGGATCTGGAGAGAGTGTTACGATGTCTGGTGTCTAAGAATCCTTCTTCCTGGAGCCAACAGCTTTCTATGGTTGAGTACGCTCATAATTCACTACCAGTGTCATCTACGGGCCTTTCTCCGTTTCAGTGTAGTTTAGGTTACCAGCCACCTATTTTTCCGAGTCTGGATTCCGAAGTCGCGGTCCCCTCCGCCCACGCCTGAGGTGCCACCGCACATGGACCAGAGCCCGTGAGACTCTGCTCCAAGTGGGGGCAAAGGCCAAAGCTGATCGCCACCGGTCTAAGCCTCCCGTATACGTCGTCGGTCAAAAAGTGTGGCTTTCTACCAAGAATATTCCGCTCCGTTCCGTATCTAACAAGCTTGCTCCTAAATTTATTGGCCCATTCACTGTCACCAAGATCATTAGTTCGGTGACAGTCCGCCTCAAACTTCCTCCGGCATACAGGAGAATTCACCCCGCCTTTCACGTATCCAAATTAAAGCCTGTTTTTCATTCGCATCTTAACCCGCCTGTCCCGGTTCCCCCACCGCCGCGTCTTGTAGATGGGGAACCTACGTATTCGGTTAATCGCATTCTGGACTCGAGACGGAGGGGACGCGGATTCCAGTACCTGGTGGACTGGGAAGGTTACGGTCCGGAGGAGAGAAGTTGGGTTCCTGCTAGGGACATTCTGGATCACTCCCTTATTGATGATTACAATCAACAGGTAGGTCCTCCTGGGACCGCCAGGAGGCGTTCCTAGGGGGAGGGGTACTGTCACGGTTCATGAATTCACTATCTCTTTCTGGTACGTTTACGTATGTGTGTGTGTGTGTGTGTGTGTGTGTTGGTGTGTGTGATTTGGCGCTGCGCTGATTGAGATCACCTGTGGCGGTGATCAGCGCTTCACCTGCTGCTCATCAGCGCAGCCTATTTAATGTCTCTCTGTTTGTCATGTCATTTGTCAGAGCGTTGTTGGATGTTCCTCGTGTGTTCCCGCTTGCCTCCTGTTCTCTCCTGCTGTCATCCGTGTTCCCTGGTCGTCGTGTTCCACGTTTCCTGGTCTTCGTGTTCCACGTTCCCTGGTCTTCGTGTCCCTCGTTTCCTGGTCTTCGTGTGAGCATCAGAACCATCAACTCTCACCATTCCAGCATCAGCACTCTTCTCTGGAGGTCTAGGTTGCCCTCAGCGTCCCTGTGCTGCCAAGCGTCTCACCACCTGGACATCTCTGCACTGTTGCGATCTCTTGAACTTATGTCCAAATAAATACTTTTACTTGCATTTGAATCCGACTCTGTTTACGTTAAGGCAACGTCACAGTATGATCCCTCTTATTTAGTAAAACTTATTCCCATTTTCACAGATTCTGGTTCACATACTTTTTCAACTGTATATGGTTAACATTTGCCCTTTACCCTTGTTAGATCACATTTATGTATTAAAGTGCTACTCATTATATATTTGTTTTTTAATAAAATGTCATAAAAAAGAAAATCAATTATAATCAAGATATTATTGGAAAGAATTTAACAAATTTACAAATGAAGCAACAATTTCTTTACTTATTTGAACTTCATCAGAAATTTAACCCATTCAGGTCATACACACACATACACACACACACAGACAAACACACTCTCTCACACACACACACACACACACACACACACACACACACACACACACACACACACACACACACACACACACACACAGAGACAAACACACTCTCTCTCACACACTCTCACACACACACACACACCCTCACACACACACATACACAGAATGGCAGTTAATGGAGTCTAATGAGCCTCTTAAACGGTCAAAATTTGAATTTGGTCAGTTAGAGTTTGAACTGTCTTGGCTCATCTGAACATTTCGTCAATGAAAGTCTATGGGATTTCTACGATTTGTGACCCGTTACGGCAACCAGGGACACAAGTCGGCAGCACAAGTTTCGAGCAAAATGAGAATGAGGCGTTTTTTTTCAAAATTGGTGATTTTCGCTTTTTTGCTGAATCTGTTAGTTGAGATCATGAAGAAGCCTCTCCATGTTTGAGATAGCAGTATTGGTATATTTAAAAGCATACACTTTGAGGTTGAAATCGCCTTGTTTTTAGGAGATTCTAGCATGCAGCAGAGGCGTGTTTCTCTTTTGTTATTGTCCCGCCCTCTAAGGGAAGCGTGGCTCAGTGTTGCCAAGTCCGCTGTTTTTCATGTCCGCGGGTTGAAGCGACCCCAATTATGTGATATTTAGCCCCGGGAATGTGAATTTTAGTAGGCAACCATGCCAAAAAAACACATATTTTACCCCCTGAAATGCGATTTTTACCGGAGAAGCCCCCCTGAAACGCGGTTGGGCTTGTTTTGGGCTAGTTTTGAGTAGCAATTGTGCGGGTTTTGTTGTGAAAACCTGGCAACCCTGGTGGCTGATACACGAGCAGCGAGCAACGAGCAGCTGATACGAAGTGCAAACCTCCCAGATAACACAATGCCTGAAGCAGTAAAGAACCAACACGATCATCTTTCCCTTGTGCAGAAAGAGAGGGCTGAGTACAATGACATGACTGAAAATAAACATACATACAGGGCCTTGAAAATGCTTGAATTTATTTTGTGCAAGAAGTTTTCTGGAAGAAATTCCATATTATTCTCTCCGGTCCGATAACGTGTTATTTCGCCAACACTTCGTGGACTATGCTTGATTTACGTTTGTTACTTGCATTTATGCATTACATTAAGTGTTTCCCGTGTGAGGTACTTTGTGTTGTTTGCAGGTGAGGTACTTTGTTCACGCGTGCAAAAAAACACTACGGTACCTCAGCGTTTCACAGACACACCGTGAAATATTGCAAAAATAGACTGGTTACATGAGCCTAAGCTCTTTTCAATAAAATCCATGCAAAAGTTAATATCAGATCATTTTAGAATACAGTATAGGATGTACCGAATATTCTTCAGTTTTATGCAAAACAGAAATATGACAAATAGAATATCAGACCTCTGTCATATGGCCAAAAGTAAAATTGTTCTTGAATTTGAAGTTAACCAAGCTGTGGGAACGCTGTATTAACAATTTGATCTGCATTTTTAGGAAAACCGTAAGTCAGATCAGTCTGAAAAGATATGCAACTGACCTCAGAACAGTCTTTTTGCTTTCACTCTATTACTTTAGTCCGATGCAATCTCCAGTCTTACATCAAATTAAGTTGTTTAAATGAAGGAATTCTCCCAGAGTTGATCATACAGAAAAAACAAGGGTTGATCATGTTAAACAAGTCACAACTTCCGGGTTTAAGTTTATAGCGTGCAGTGACTAGGCTATATTGACAGAAATGGGAGATTAATAAACATGCCGAAACAATAAAAACATACAGCGTGCAGCTCTCTTCATTAAGATCTCATGATTGTACAGGCAATCGCATCGCTCAGATAATGTTGCTCAATTAAAATAAAACATGACACACACATATTGTCTAAATAATAATGTGTCTAAATAAACTTTTATAAAGATTGACGTTTATTGTAAAGCTCAAATAAGTTTAATTGCTTGTCAAAACTGCGTCTGTCCATGATTTTCTGACAGTCACGTGGAGAGACTGGGTGGGGATTTATATGACGCCGCCTCTGAGTGTAGATCCGATGCTGGATTGAGTTTACATTACACTGAGATCCGATCACAATGTGTCCTCGACTACCTCTGGACCAGGACACGCTAATCGGATAACATGTGGACAACATCCGGATATAGGTCACATGTTAATGCCAAGTGTAAACGCAGCCTTAGATTGCCATAAACACAGAGGGAGAACTATAACAAGCCATCTCTACCAACCTTGCACCCTGAACACAGATTTGCTTTCTTTCATACGGGCTCATCTGCTTTCATGAACAATATCTACATATGAATCCTTATTCACTCAGAGTCTTTATGATAGAGATGATCTTACCTCAGTGTCTCCAGTTTACAGCGAGGATTCTCCAGTACAGCAGAGAGTAGCTTCACTCCTGAGTCGCCTAGTTTATTATATGACAGATTCAGTTCTCTCAGATGTGAGGGGTTTGATCTCAGAGCTGAACCCAGAGCAGCACATCCTTCATCTGTGACACCACACATATATAACCTGTAGAGAACAATGACACACTCTTCACTCTCTCAGATCAGATCAACAGAGATTTCATTATTATAAAGCACAGTTTTTTTATGCAAGTGAGATTTACCATGCTATTTGTGCGTGTGTGTGTGTGTGTGTGTGTGTGTGTGAGAGAGAGAGAGAGAGGGAAAGCTTATATAAAAACTTATATAACAAATTATTTATCACATTAAATAATATGTTAATACAATCACAGAAACAAAATGGATGTGATGGTGATTAAGGATGAATTCATCTTGTTCCTCATGTGTTGAAGTCCTGACTGTGCTGAGATTGAGTGTCTTTAAAGTAAAGAGTGTTAAATGTTGATCGTATCACTTTACTGAGGAGCAGCTCATGTGTTCCATCATTTACAGATCAATCACTTAATCACCTCAACTCAAGAAAGAGAGACTGAACACTTGAACTGAGAAAAATATTATTTCTTACACTTCATTTAAACAGATATTAGTTTCTTCAGATATTGTCTTTGGCTTCACCACAAAGAAACACATTCAATATCATCTCACAAATGACATAAAAAGAAACACAAACCGCCCCCACTCACACATTTGGATCCCAGTATTTAAAATTCTGACTGCAGTTGGCACAAATTACATTTGATACACCTTTGTCCTTGCTTAAGGTTGCCTAAACTGTCTTTTTGATGGTAAAAGCTGAAATATAATATTCAAGGGATGAGAACAATCTTCATTAATAACCTGTGCTATTTGTTTGACTCTAGTTTGATCAATTTCATTTGTCTTTGTGGTTGTCCTACAATTGCACTAGCAATTTTAACTACTCGGCACTGTTTATGCTTTTCTTTAACTGGCAGTCCATACCATGTTCCTATTAAAACATAACACTCTCGACAAGATTCTTATAAAACAATCTCTTAAATATATTGACTCACACCAAAGTGTTGTAACCTTCTAAGATATAGTCTCTGCATTGCTTTTTAGGACATACTCAACATTTCCAGCAAATGTCAATTTACTATCAATAAGTTTTCCTAAATACTTAAAACTTCCAACAGTCTCTATTTGATATCCATCAAGTATCAAAGGCTCTAAACCTTCAATAACATCTACTCTATTTCTACTAATAATTAATTATTTGGTTTTACTCATTTATCTCCATTGAGCTCAGTTTACACTAGTTTTGAAGCGAATTTATGTAACTATAATACAGCTATAATATATCTCTTTCTGTTCCTTTACTCAGCCGGCCAACAAGTGCCATATCATCCGCTTATTTAAATAAATTAAAATATGAATCCTTGATTTTAAATTCATTTGTGTACAATGAAAAAAGTTAAGGTGATAAAATAGTTCCTTGTGGAACTCTAGTCTTTGAGGACGATTTAAAAGATTTTAAAGAAAAGTCTTTAATCCACCAAATAAGATCACCATTTACTCCTAAATCAATTATTCTTTCCAAAAGAATATCAATCCAAATCAAATTAAAAGCTGAAATAAAATCTATAAATAAAATCCTAACGTAATTTGTAGTATGCTGAATATGTTCAGCTACAAAATCACACAAGGTTATAATCAGTGGTTAAAGTGGGATTTGGCAGGTGGGGGAACCCTTGAATTTTGTGTAGGTGCAACAGGGAAAAATGACTCACCGTGGGACAACATATTGAGTATTGTGGTATAGCAATACTTTTTGGGACAAGAGTGTCACTGTGGCACCAAGTATCACAATACTTATTTACTTTATATTTTATTGGTTTTATTTTGGTCCATCTACATCTACACTGATATGATGATGATACTATATTAAAATAATATGCGACACAACCTTGTTTTTCACAATGTAAATTCAAACATAAAAATGGGAAGTATAAAAATTATTAAAAACCCCGAATTAAGAACACGTAGGGCCCTGGGGCTATAACAAACCCAAGGACCCCCATAGTAGCCGATCTTGGTGCCACAACGTTTTCTACCACAGAAATAATTAGGTTTTTTTTAAAAAACAAAATCGTCAAAGCACAGAGATACAATGAGTATATACTGTCTGAATATTAAATTTTAATATTAAGTAGGCCTATATATAAACATTCCAGGCTGCAACACATTAACAGCATAAATGCATTAACTCCAGATATGAGGTCAAAGCAAACAGGTTTTCAGAAACAGCAACAACTTTTGAATATACTGCCTTAATGAGTTTTAAAACCAGCAATGTCCCAAATTTGAGCTATTTTGGGTGGCATGGTCCCCCAAGAAAATGTTGATTTCTCTGATCTACTTATGTGCATTTTAATTATGTTTGAAGGCTAAAAAATTATAATAAAACCATGTTAGTTGGCAGTAGATTATCTTGTCATACCTACTCTCTCCTCATTTCATCACACTGTCATTTCCATACTCTTTCTTTTTCTCTCAGTCTCCTCTTGCCCTGTCTCTTCCCCTCCTAAAGCAGAACTCTGGCTGATAGTCTTTTCATTTTCGTCTGTGTCAGTGAAGAAAGTAAACATAGGGTTAACTGATATTTAGCATATATATTATATAGCATTTTCTTAGACAAGTTAATTCACTAAAGGATATGCACGCTATAAATACGTTTAATAAATTAATTCACAATATGTACACACACATTCATTATTTTATGCCTAAAACACCCAAGATGGCAGCGTGAGTACATCGCGAGGCTCTGGGTCTCTCCAGATTCTGCAATTTTGCAGTATTTTTCTTACTAATCTCGGGTCTGTTCGTGCAGAACAGTTGTGCCTTAACATCGTACACCCGTGGTGAGATTTTGGATATTGGTTTGCGAATTTCCGACAGCTTTATGGACAATCTTCGACTCCTTCCTGAGATCGCTAGGACACCCGAGGCTATGCACTCTACCCGGCCGGGCGGAAGTGCTCGCAAACAGCGTTGAGACCGTAAACAAAGGCGGGGGAAGCGCGGAGGACTGAGAGCTAAGCTAAGGCTAACACCACACCGGCTCTCTTTACCCAGCATTTTCCTTGCCAATGTACGGTCGCTAGCGAACAAAATGGAGGAGATTCGACTCAGCATCACACACAGCAAGAAACTTTTGAACTGTAACGTCCTAATCTTCACGGAAACCTGGTTAAACAGTGGAATACCGGACACCGCTATTGAGCTAGCGGGATGCCACACACTCTGGGCGAATAGAACATCAGATGGCTCCGGTAAGACCAGAGGTGGTGGATTGTGCATTTACATTAACAAAGCTTGGTGCACAAACTCTGCTATTGTTGGGAGTCATTGTTCAGCTAACCTTGAGTTTCTCATGGTTAAATGTAGACCGTTTTATCTACCGCGGGAGTTCACTTCCACCATTATAACTGCAGCCTATATTCCCCCGGATGCTGATGCCAAGCTTGCTATGAAAGAACTTCACGCAGCCATCAGTAAACAACAGCCTGATCACCCGGAAGCTGCTTTTATTGTTGCAGGTGACTTTAATCACTCAAACTTAAAGTCAGTGCTACCCAAGTTTCACCAGCATGTTTTCTGTCACACCAGAGGAAACAAAACCTTAGACCATGTTTACACAAACATGGCTGGAGCTTACGTTACGACACCCCTCCCCCACCTGGGACAGTCAGATCACCTCTCTTTGTTCCTCACCCCCAAATATGCACCCCTCATCAACCGTGTGAAGCCATCAGTGAAGACCATCAAGGTGTGGCCAGCGGGAGCAGATTCCACACTCCAGGAAAGGTTTCTACACACAGACTGGAGTGTGTTTGCTTCTCAAGCCACCAGTGGCGCTCACACGGACATTGACTCCTACACCTCCTCTGTATTGAATCATATCAATGCCACCATTGACAGTGTTACAACCCAGAAACAGATCACCATATACCCAAATCAGAAGCCATGGGTGAACAGGGAAGTGCGACTCCTGCTGAAGTCACGCAACACTGTCTTCAGATCTGGATATGCACAAGCCTACAGTACATCCAGAGCAAACCTGAAGAGGGGCATCAAAAAGGCCAAGCACTGCTACAAGCTAAAGATAGAGGAACACTTTTCCAACTCTGACCCTCGACGCATGTGGCAGGGCATTCAGGCCATCAGTGACTACAAACCCACCCACTCCACCCCCGCAGCCACTGATGTCAACTTCCTGAATGAGCTAAATTACTTTTATGCTCGCTTTGAAAGAGACAACAGAGAAACTGCCACCAAACTCAAACCCTCAGATGACCACCCACCAATCACACTCTCCTCCACAGATGTCTGCAAGGCACTGAGCCGGATCAGCACACACAAGGCTGCTGGACCAGACAACATCCCTGGTCGTGTTCTCAGGGCATGTGCAGAGCAGCTCGCTGGGGTTTTTACAGACATTTTCAACCTGTCTCTTGCCCAAGCAGCTGTACCATCATGCTTTAAACGCACTTCCATTGTGCCAGTGCCAAAACACTCTAGCCTGAGGTGCCCTAACGACTACCGCCCTGTAGCACTCACACCCATCGTTATGAAGTGCTTTGAGCGGCTGGTCCTGGAACACCTAAAAGACTCTCTACCATCCACAATGGACTCACACCAGTTTGCCTACCGCAGCAATAGGAGCACAGAAGATGCAGTTTCCATGGCACTGCACTCTGTGCTCACTCACCTGGACAATAAGAACACTTATGCACGCATGCTGTTTGTTGACTTCAGCTCAGCATTCAACACTGTCATCCCAAGCAAGTTAATAGCCAAACTTGGAGACCTGGGCATCAACACCTCAATGTGTAACTGGATTTTGGACTTCCTAACTGACAGACCCCAGAATGTTCGATCAGGACTCACCTGCTCCACATCCATCACACTCAACACTGGTGTACCACAAGGCTGTGTGCTTAGCCCGTTTCTCTACTCCCTCTTCACCTCCGACTGCAAGCCTGTGTATGGATCTAATTCCATCGTCAAGTTTGCGGACGACACTACGTTGATTGGTCTCATCAGCAACAACGATGAGACTGCCTATAGGGAGGAGATCCAGCACCTGGCCACATGGTGCACTGAAAATAACCTGCTCCTCAACACCACCAAAACGAAGGAGCTCATCGTGGACTTCAGGAAGGAGTCAAGAGGCACACACAACACCATCCACATCAATGGAATGGCTGTTGAACGTGTCTCCAGTTTCAAGTTTCTGGGGATCCACATCTCGGCGGAGATGTCGTGGACGACCAACACCTCCAGCCTGGTCAAGAAGGCTCACCAGTACCTCTTCTTCCTGAGGACACTGAGGAAGAATCAGCTCTCCTCTGCTATCCTGGTGAACTTCTACCGCTGCGCAATAGAAAGCATCCTGACCAACTGTGTGGCAGTATGGTATGGGAGCTGCTCTGTTGTGGAGCGCAAGGCACTGCAGGTGTTGAAAACTGCCCAGCGCATCACAGGGACTCCACTACCTGCCATCGAGCACATCCAGAGGAAACGCTGTCTGCATCGAGCTCACAGCATCCTCAAGGACTCCTCTCACCCAGCTCACAGACTGTTTTCTCTCCTGCCCTCCGGCAGGCGTTTCAGGTGCCTCCGGACCAGGATTAGCAGACTAAAGAACAGTTTTTTCCCCAGAGCTGTCTCTTTACTGAACTCTAACCCTTGTTGATCCACTCCCCTCATATACTGCTAACTCTCCTCTCCCCCTCACATCTGCCTTCACTTGTTATTTGCACTACTGGAATGTCAATTTGCACTACCAACTGTTTATATAGTAACAACTGTTTACTTATGCATCTTGCACTACCATACCTAACTGGATTATGCTCATTTGCACTGCCGACTGTTATTTACAGTACCAACTGTTTACATACATGTATTTTGCACCGTATTACATATTACTTATAACTGTAATATGCAATCACTTTCCACTGCACTTTTACACTTTTTCGGATAGCTTCTGTCCATAATTTATTGCACTACCTTAATCCACTGCTATATTCCTCATTTTAGCCCAACATATTGTATACCTCTATCTGTAAAATTCTGTTTATAGTAATAGCCATCTGTATATTTATTCACTGTACATATTCACCTGTAAATTATGTTTATAGTAATAACCATCTCTCCATATATATATATTATATATATTCAGTACATATCCATGTCTTGCACTTATTCAACCATTGTATATCCTGCACTTGCTGCTATTGCACTTCTGGTTAGACCTAAACTGCATTTCGTTGCCTTGTACCTGTACTTGTGTAATGACAATAAAGTTGAATCTAATCTAATCTAATCTGGTTGAAATTATTTTACAACATGTATTATAGCTATACATCTCTGAAAAATACAGAGGTCCAGACCTCGGTTACCTAATAGCTGACTACGGCCATTATTACAGTCGTGTAGGCAGCCTTTAGTTTACCTCAACACTTCACTTTACATGGTCGGAGCCATTCAGCCTGGTTCAGTTTCGCCACAGAGCCTTTACTGTAGGCTACACTTGATGTTGCGCTTTTATTCAAACGGATAAAGCGACTGCCTGGCGCTTGTTATCACTTCAAAAGAGCAGCGGAAGCGCCGAACGAGTTTGTCAGCGCTGTGCGTGAGACAATCCAGCTGCTTTCGCGCTGCGACTGCTGGATCTATATATTTATTCATTTATCTGAGGTGCCGGAACACAGTTCCGGACCATTTGGGTCCACTTTAACCCCTGGTTATAAAAGCATCCTCGGTCCCCCTCTTTCCCCTATAGGCAAATTGAAGGAGTCCAAATCTCTAACCACTTTGTTGCAAATATGCCTTGTTAATACTCGTTTCATACATTTATTCAACATGGATGTTAGAGCTACCGGTCTAAAATCTTAACTGATTGGTATTTGATATTTTAGGTACTGGAACAATCTTTTTTTTTGGTACCACCTTACCATTTAACAAGAGCTGGAACAATTGGGTAAGGACACCAGTTAATTGAAAATGAAAGTCTTTTAACACACGACCCATTAGCCCGTCTGGGCCAGGTGCTTTATTTGGCTTAATACTAGCAAGACTGGCTGCTATTTCATACACTTTAAGCTTAATAGGTTCATATGCTGGAATATTAAGACATATTCTCTCACATTCAGTAGTACAGCCCTGAAAGCGCAGCCCTTCCGGAAAGGAAGGTCAATGTACACGATCTAGTGTAGAGACCTCACTTAGAGGGCTGTTGGACATGGTGTTGTATTTGAGGTAAAAAATGATATAAATACTGTTTGGTTTATCGCACAAACCGATCGTTTCGTGTCTTAAGACATTCATGTGTCGTCACGAGCCGCATGGATTAATTTGAAGTTGTCTGTGCATGTTTTTTTTACCCTAATAGAACTAGACCCCATTGACATGCATTCTATGAGTGACACACAGCAACGGTTGAAGTTAAAAATCTCCATTTGTGTTCTACTGAAGAAACAAAGACACCTACACCTTGGATAGCCTGGGGGTAAGCATATAAATGTCAAATTTGTTAGAAAAATGTTTATGCATGGTTTTTGAGAAAACAAAAAAAATAGTTTTAAAATTAAGGCCTCAAAACAAACAGATATGACACAATAGATATGTGTCCACAAGACTTTTGAATAATGGGTGTTGTTGCCAAGAGTTTTTGCTTCAAACTGATGTGAGAATCATTGAGCCTACTCATTTACATAAAACAATACACTGATTTAAAATTTGTAAAACAAAGCCAGTATGCGAGGAGGCGTGATATCTAATGAATAATGATGATTATCACCTGAAAGGACAAAAGAACATAATAGCCAGCATAATGACACGCATAATGAGCTGCATAAGGAATGAGCTTCAGGTACCTATGTGACTGAGACATTATATATTATATCGTCGCTGTCCGATGAAAACCACGTATATCCATTTTGCCGATTTTGAGATTTTTCGACGGATTGAACGTCCAGGTTCATTTCCGTATACAGTATGCTTCACATATTTAAATGGCCAATGAAAAGTTGTGAAATCATGTCATCTGATTTTCACGTATATCCATTTGGTGTCAAAGCTGTCAATCACGCCGCGTATCTCCCGCCCTGTGGAAGCATCTCGCCGGTCTCGTGAAGTTTAATCGAAGCTCAGCACTGGATAGCCTGGTGAGACAATGACTTTCCTTCATTGAGGTAAACGTTTCCCCCCTAACGCCAGACGTACGTCTAGAAGTGACAAAATTACGGTAGGACTGTACAAACAAAGTATCTGTCTAGCATTACCATGTCAGTTTATTGATTCATTGTCCCTTCATAGTTTGCAAGAGACATTTAATAAATTTATAATTAATATTAAATAAACTAAGCGTATTTAATAAACTAAGACGTAGGCTATTTAATAAACTGAGCGTATTCCTCTATCAATATCAAACAGGTAATTCTAATTAAACATCGAAAGAACGCGTATCGACCACCGTTACTGTAAAATATGCACGTATGTCCATTTAAACTAAATTTTGATCAAATGTGGATTATTTCATTACACTGGCAAGAACATGGTTACATGTAAAGATGCCGTACCAAGTATGACCACACTACATTCAACTGCTTTTGAAATACGGTGTTTTTTTCACTTCCTGAAAAGTAACCGTTTTGGACATACGTGAGTTCCCCTTCGAGGGAACTCGCACTGCGTCGTCGAGTGACGACACTCTGGGAACGCCCACAGCGTTACGCATCTGAAGCATGAATGAAATCAAGCCAATCTAATTGGTGTTGCGTCGTGACGTAGTAGATGACGGCATACCCGGAAGATACAAAAGGAAGCTGATGCAAACACACACTAGCTTTTTTGCTCTTCAGCGAAGCGCTCTGTGTTTGTCAGTCTTATTTGATGTTGTTTGTCTACCAACGTTGTTCACAAGCAGGGCTCGCGAACCCCGTGGCTGGTCCCGTGTCTGTCAAAAAAAAAAAAAAAAAGACAGCACGGTTGATCAATCATGGGACTCGCAGATGGGCTGTCAGGGGAACTTGAGAGGGTGCTGAGGCATCTTCTCCTTCCCTGTTTGACAGTTCCATTGTTCTCCTTCCCCGTGTGGAAGCCCGCGCTGCGGCTTCTTCCCCCGGGGTGGAGGACCCGATGCGTGAGCGGTCTGATTCTGAGGAATTAGACGTGCTCCGTATCGAGGCTCGCCATTTCCTAGTGCAAGATTCAATCTCGCGTTGCCAAAAAAAAAAAAACAAGGGCAGCGCGTAGGTTCAAGTCTTCTAGTAAAGTGATACAACGTGATACGGTGAAATGTGATACTGTTGGGTGCGAGGCATGCGGTCAGCGCCTGAGGGTGCTGGCTGTTTTCATTGAGAAATATCTCGACGCGTACTACCGTGCGCTTTTCGGGTGTTTCAGCCTCGCGCCTGTTTGACTTTTTTCCCCAGGGATGAAAGCCAATTGTATTATAATGGCTCGAGCCACGTTGCTGAGGCAACGTGTGGTTACGAGCCATATAAATACAATAAAACAGTATCGTCTGATGATTAGGGCTGTATTTAATTCTGAGGAATTAAATAATATATGATCTGACTTTGAGGAGTTAGATATTCAGCCTATCATTCAGACCATATTATGGCTGCATTTAATTCTGAGGAATTAAATTAAAGTATTATCTAACGTGAGGAGTTAGATGTGTTGTTTATTCAGCCTATTATTCAGACTAGGTTGCATGGGTTGGGTGATTATGATGGCATTTAATTCTGAGGAATTGAGTGTCATGTTATCTGACTTTGATAAGTTAGATACTTTAATCGGTCTGTCACCCAAGCGTGTTTGACTTGTCTGGATATTCATCTAAGAGGAAGCCCTCCTGAAGTTGATGTCGTTCTCGCCGCCTGGTGGCCTGCGGGACACATCAGTTTCAGGCGGTTGCTAGGCGCAGTGTCCGCCCTAGTGTTGCGGCCCTGTCGAGCTGCTCCCTTAGATGAGGCCCCTGCTGGCCAGCCCCCTCTGCCGGGTAGGAGCGACCGAGGTCGTTTTCCCCCAGGAGCTCTTGGGAAATCAGTGCTGTGTTCCCGCCGTCAAAGACGCTTCGGGCCTCACTGATTTCCCGCGCACACACGCTGCCTTCGTCGCCTCCAAAGGGACTTGCGACTGGGCAGCGAACGTGTGCGCCCACCGAAAATCGTTCTCGACCGCTCCCTGCCGGTTAGCCGCTTCAGGGGGGTCGGGAACGAGTTTCGGTTGATACCCGAGGCCTAGCATCGAGAGGCTGGTTCCCTTAGTAGATTATCTTGGCGCATGGTCATGCCTTCCGAGTGTATCTACATGGGTCCTGCAGACTGTAGAGCTGGGTTACAGGCTGCAGTTCGGTTCTCCTCCCCCGAGTTTCACGGGGTGGTCCGGACTGTGGTCGGCCCAGAGCAGGTTCGGGTTATGGAACAAGAAGTACAAGCCCTGTTAGCCAAGGAAGCCATAGAGCGGGTTCCTTTGGCGGACAGGGACTCCGGGTTCTACAGCCGGTACTTCATAGTTCCAAAGAAAGATGGTGGGTTGCGTCCGATAATAGATCTCAGGCTCTTGAATCGGTCTCTGAGGAGATTCAGGTTCAAGATGCTCATAATTCCAGCCATCGTGAGTTTGATCCAGTCCGAGGACTGGTTCGTCACGATAGATCTAAAGGACGCATACTTCCATATTTCCATCCTTCCATGTCACAGGAAGTTCCTGAGGTTCGCTTTCGGGGGCGAAGCGTACCAATATCGGGTTCTTCCCTTCGGCCTGGCACTCTCCCCTCGCGGTGGCGGTTCGGCATCGAGATGTCGTTCTGGCCCACATCAGATGCTTGGGGCTGAGACTCAACACGAAGAAGAGCGTGTTGACGCCCTCCCAGCGGACTACGTTCCTGGGGGTTGTATGGGACTCCATGTCGATGCGGGCACAAATGTCCCCCGCACACGTGGAGTCCATACTGGCGATGGTCTCCTGAGTGAAGCCGGGCCGCAGCCTCACTGTGAAGCAGTTTCAGAGACTGCTGGGGCTCAGGGCAGCAGTGTCCAAGGTGATACCTTTTGACCTGCTGCACATGAGACCCCTACAGTGGTGGCTGAGGGCCAGGGGGTTTTCCCCGAGGGGAAATCCGTTTCATATGATCAGGGTAACGCGCAAATGCCTTCGTTCCCTCGTCATATGGCGGAAACCTTGGTTCCTGTCCCAAGGACCAGTGCTGGGAGCATCATGTTGCCGGAGAGCCTCTTCAACAGATGCTTCCCTCACTGGTTGGGGCGCGGTCATGGAAGGCAGTTTTGCGAGAGGTCTGTGGGAGATCCGGCATTTCTTCATGGCACATCAACTGCCTGGAGATGCTGGCGGTCTACAAAGCTCTGAGGAGCTTTTATCCGGACCTCCGCGGCCACCATGTCCTGATACGCTCAGACAATACTTCGGTTGTCGCGTATCTCAATCACCAGGGGGGTTTGAGGTCGCGCCCTCTATGCAGACTGGCGCATCAAATCCTCCTGTGGTCCCAGGGGAAGTTATCGTCCCTCAGGGCGATGTACATTCCCGGGGACCAAAATTAGGGAGCAGACATCCTGTCGAGGCAGGGGCTGAGGCCCGGGGAGTGGCGACTCCACCCAGAGGTGGTGGAGGCCATGTGCGCGAGATTTGGCCCAGTTGAAGTGGACTTGTTCGCGTCTCGAGAGACGGCCCACTGTCCACTGTGGTTCTCTCTCAGGCATCCAGGCCTAACGGAGGCCATGATGCAGACGTGGCCGAGGCTGCGTCTGTACGCATTTCCCCCGATCGCTCTGCTCCCGGGAGTTCTGGAGCGGGTCCGCCGGCAGGGCATCAGCCTGCTCTTAGTAGCACCCCGGTGGCCCACTCGAGTATGGTTCTCGGACATCATAGCTCTGCTAGACGGCTCTCCGTGGCAGGTCCCTCTGAGGAGGGATCTGCTCTCTCAGGCAGGGGGCACAATATTTCACCCCCGGCAAGAGTTGTGGAGCCTCTGGGTCTGGCCCCTGAGGGGGCTCAGTACCTAGAGGCGGGCCTGTCAGCAGAGGTAGTCGAGACCTTACTCAGCTCCAGGGCTCCTTCTACCAGGAGACTGTACAGCCTCAAGTGGAATGTATTTTCCACTTGGTGTAGAGAGCGTGAGGTGGATCCAGTTAACTGCCCAGTGGCTTCAGTGCTGGAGTTCCTCCAAGATCGCTTCTCCGCTGGTCTTACCCCGTCCACCCTGAAGGTGTACGTGGCTGCCCTTGGGGCTTTCCACGCACCTCTAGGTGATGGACCTTTGGGGAAGCACCACCTGGTTGTACAGTTCCTCCGTGGGGCTCGGAGGATGAGGCCGGTAGCTCGCTCCAGAGTCCCAACCTGGGACCTGGCGGTGGTTCTGAAAGGGCTGGCTGAGGCCCCCTTCGAGCCTCTGGAGCTGGCTGAGCCTAAGAACCTGATCCTGAAGGTGGCCTTTCTACTCGCCATTACCTCTCTGAGGAGAGTGGGAGATCTCCAGGCCTTGGCGGTCACGCCAAACTGCCTGGAGTTTGCCCCCGGCAGAGTGAAGGCCATCCTTCACCCTAGACCGGGTTACATTCCCAAGGTTCCATCTCAGGGAGCCCGGTCTCTGGTCTGGTTCTGGCTTTCCATCCCCCTCCCCACCTGACGGCGGAAGAGGGGAGACTTCATCTGCTCTGCCCGGTCAGAGCTCTCAGTATCTATCTAGAGAAGTCTTCCCATTGGAGAAGGTCAGACCAATTGTTGGTGTGCTTTGTCTCACCCAAGAAGGGGCTGCCTGCGTCAACTCAGACGATCAGTAACTGGATCGTCCAGGCTATAGCCACGGCTTATAGGGTGCGCAATTTGCCTTCACCCATGGCCGTGAGGGCCCATTCCACCAGGAGCATGGCTTCCTCAGTGGCCCTCCTTTCTGGCGTCTCGCTTCAAGAGGTATGCGAGGCGGCTGGGTGGGCCACCCCGCACACCTTCATAAGATTCTACAGTCTGCACCTCCCGGTGACGCCTGGTGCTCGAGTTCTTGCGTCCTAAGTGTGCCTGGGTACCCAGCTTCACACTGGGACGTGGGGTGATTTGGTGTGGCCTAGTGGGTATTAACGTTCCCAGAGTGTCGTCACTCGACGACGCAGTGCGAGTTCCCTCGAAGGGGAACGTCTCGGGTTATGACTATAACCCTTGTTCCCAGAGAAGGGAACGAGACACTGCGTCTCGTCGCCACACCTATCACGGCTAGAGCGCTTGCTTCATTGCAAAAGAGCTAGTGTGTGTTTGCATCAGCTTCCTTTTGTATCTTCCGGGTATGCCGTCATCTACTACGTCACGACGCAACACCAATCAGATTGGCTTGATTTCATTCATGCTTCAGATGCGTAACGCTGTGGGCGTTCCCAGAGTGTCGTCACTCGACGACGCAGTGTCTCGTTCCCTTCTCGGGGAACAAGGGTTATAGTCATAACCCGAGACGTTTCATCGGGCAGCGACGATATATTGTACTTATCTAGTAAATGCATCTTGATTTAAGAATGTTTAAATATTTAGACTAGAAACTAGACAAATTACTAAGAAAAATTGTTCTACTATTTTTTATGTTTTTGAAAGTAGTCTCATGTGTTACGACCCTGTCTCCTATTGCTTTCTGACGGTGTGATTGGCTGCAGACAATCATGCCTAATTTATTAATTTATGGGCAGAGGGTATAAAAGCTGTATTCACCTGCTCATCAGTACTTCCTCTGGGGGAACATCTCCAGAGAAGTCATTTTGCTCCACTTTGTTGCTTTCTGTTTTAGTTATCATTTATCAACATTCCTCACCAATTGGATTATTATTTTTCCCCTGTATTGTTTAAATCCCTAGACTTTGCTATATTTCTGTACTGGATCACTATTTGTGTTTTGATAAATAATCTTGTTGTCAGGACTCCTGGGTGATCGTGTGTGTGTGTATGTATTTTCTTACCTGTTGGTGGTGGTTCCTCACGGGTTCACAGGTCCCTCCCACTCGTTTCACTAATTGTTCACCTGTCGTGTCTCATCAGTTATTTCCTTTTTTATAGCACATTGTCCTGTCTCTCGTCGCGTGCTCATTGTCTGGGTTGGTCTCAGTCACTCTGTCAGTCCAGTCTGAGGTTCTTGTTTCTGTTGCTCTCTTCAGTGATTCTCAGGTTCGGTCGCAGGCATCTGGAGGCTTGTCAATGCCCGGAATTCAGACGCCTGTGGATGTACGAGAACTGTCCTCGAGAGAACTCTGCCCTGCCTTTCCGGTGTGACTGGTGCGCTTTGTTTTTAGGCGAGATCCAGTCTCATGCAGGTTCCCACGAACTGCTTTCTTTGCCGGTCTTCTGTCGTGTGAGGATTTCTCTCCGGTTACCCACCATAGTGGATTACGTCGATGGACGCCGCGTGTGGTCTCTCTTCAGGGGACTGTGACTTTTTCTAGAGCTCTCTTTATCCTTTTAATAAACATTGTGAACTTGCATTTGACTCCGAGACTCATTGTGACACTTGTTAGTCAAACTATTCGTTTGCATGTGTGATCCTCTTTATGTAACGGTCGAGAACGAGCTGGCCATGACACATGCTAAAAAATTCAATAATAAATCATTAAAATTAAGATACAATTTATACAAAACGAAATTCACTTTAAAGAAAGCAATTCACTTTCAACAAAACAACACTCGATATTAACTCGATAAAAAACTTTGATATTAAATAAAAAAAATAACTTTAGGCTATAATATTTAAACATCAATGAAGAAAAATACGTTTGACTGGTACTATATTAATAGCATCTGAGCAGACATTTGTGAATAAAAGCTTCATTGCTGTGACACTAGGCTCTTTTACAATAAACACGTTATAATCCATCCAAAACAGGCCAAATAAATCTTGTCTAAATTGAAACGGTCTTTTTGCGTTTAATATTCACAGATGCTAACAATAAACTTAACAGAATAAAGCCTACCTTACAATCAACGCGTCTCAAAACGATGTAGCTGAAGTAATGTTACAGCGCTTCACTAGATGTGTTTGTGTTAGTTGATGTGTGGGCGTTGACGCGTCAGTATTTGAATCTGAAATAGCGCATGCTCTGTGGGCGTGGTCGCATTAGCGGATAATGAAGTGGCTTGCGAAAGACTGACATCTCTCTCTTTTCGAACAGATTACATAAACACAGCATATTTGTTTTCGATTTGGTTTACACTGTTTAAAACCTGACATTTCAGCGTTTCTTTAGACATATGTCTCATGTTCGTGAGACAAGTTTTCACTAAGCTAGAGGTCCTTTTCTGAAGACTATCTGAATGAATGTCTTTGAGAGAGAGGCTGCAGATTGCGCATCATGTTTGTTTTCTTTATTTTCAAAAAGCAAAACATTGTTTTTATTGTGACTGTACACAAAAAAAGAAACTTAACATATTATAATGATGTATAACACTTGCCTGAATGATAAAAAACGACAGTTATTTGAGTCTCTTTGGCACTGATAAGAAAAAAAGAGAGCTGATCGCGCCGACTCGAGAAGGTTAAACACTGGTTTCTCTTCTTTAAACTTAGCTCAATATTTGGGTAGCAAATGTACAATATTATGATCTGACCTCCCCAAAGGAGGACGACACACAGCCTTATATCCATCTACTATGTTGCCAAAACATTGATCTAATATGCGTGTTGATCGAGTGGGGCAGTCCACATACTGATGGAAATAGCTTGATTAATCACAAATTCATATCTCCAAGAATTAAAATCGGTTGATCAGATAAGCAAGCCAAGGCATCATTATAACTGTCTGTTATTTTGTTTGCGGCTTCTTCGTTATTCAGGCCCGTAACATATGTTAAATGACAGTAATCTGTCCAAATTCCTGTGGTAAATAAAAAGGTCAAAAAAGACACTGACAGGAGTTCATAGTCTGTAGTAGAGTTCTTCACGGGTCCAAAAATTCGTACCCGAACCCGAAGAGACCCGTAATGTGCTAAACGGAACCAACCCAGACCCGTCTATTATTTCAAAAACTGGACCCGGACCCATGCAGATCCGAGCGATGCCAAAAATGTAGTACCTGGAACCGACCTGGACCCGTCTATTATTTAAAAGCTGGAACCGAACCCGGCGGGAAGACACAGACCGACTGGACCCGATTGTCACATTTTCCACAATAAACTGATATTAACAAGTCAATAAACAAGTTGCGAAAAATATAAGTTTTTGTCTTACCTATAGCCGTCGTCTCCCTTGTAACGTTACTTGATTGACTTGATGCATTACATCCTTGCCAAAAAGTTAAATCCATGTTATTCCTCTCCTGTTATTCCAAGCATGCTTAATTCACTCATCATTTCAGCTTTAAAAGTCCACTTTATGTCACGGTGACGGATGCCAAATGCGTCTTTGCAGATTTGCATTTCGCCTCAAGTTAACTCACATAATAACTTTGACTGTTTGTCTTTTTGAACTATAATAACGATTGCTCGTTCGGTGGCCGCTGACATCAGCATTATTTATCTGCTATCATCTCTGTGAGCCGAGTCTGTTCACCAAAACTTTAAGATTGAAAAAGACGGTTCATTCATATTATCACTGCGGAAGCTCGGGTTGCCATAGAAACATGACACGCGCTTGAGACTGCACATGCGCTAGCTGGAGCAACCTGAAATTTTAGCTTTTTTACGCAATTTGAGCGTCATATAAAACATTTATGTGACAGTTCACCTGAGATTTTGTTGCTGATTTGAAATAAATTATTAAAATATAAGTTCAAATCAAACTTCAACAGTACATCACACGTAATACACTTGACAGCAATTACTTTCTCATGTTTGTCCACATTATGCATGAAGGATGCCCAGACAGAAGAGGTGCCCGTGGGTTTAACTTCTTTATATTCGCTGTTTTTTTTTTAAAGCTTTTTTCGCACATCACTCATGAAGGTAACCATTATTACCGTGTGCTTGCAATGGCTGAGAGAGAGAGCGCGAGCGAGAGCAAGAAAGCGAGCGCGAGCGAGAGCAAGAAAGTGAGCGCGAGGCGAGCGAGCAAGAGAGAGATCGCTTGTGTTTTTTCTTTCTTTCTTTTTTTAAACCTTATTTCCCGGCTCACACTTTTCTTATCCTAATTTTACAAATTGCAAGTTGCAAAAAACACACTGTGTGACTGACTCTGATAACGGGCAGGTGTTCTCCGAGTCCGGATCGACTCGGGTGTTACACACAATGTTAAACAGACCCGGGACCCGTAGTAATAGATTGGGACCCGACCCAGACCCGGCTGACCTTTTAAAATATAGACCCGAACCCGTACGGGTCCCGGGTCGGGTCCCGGGTCCCGGGTCCACGGGTCTCAGGGGCTCCGTGAAGACCTCTAGTCTGTAGTACATACTTGTTCATTAATACGGAAATGTGTGGCCCATTTGTTTTGTACAAAAAAACACAAACCTCCTCCCACAGACTTACGAGATGCAACATTGTCTCTGTCAGCTCTAATCATTGTATAGCCTTTTAGAGCAATGTCCTGTATGTCTTCTCTTAGCCAAGTCTCTGTAAAACACAACAGATGACTTAGCCTAAAGTCTCTGTCATAATTGATTTTAGCTACTGATTCATCCATCTTATTCCTCATGGAACGTACATTTGATAAGGTGATTACTGGTAGAGGAGCTTCTTTTAAGCCTTTGACGTACCCCTCCTCTCGATCCTCGTTTCTTTGGAAAGCACCTTCGTTCATTTATCCTCGAATTCCTAGCGAGTTTGTAGCAATCTTCTGGTAAATCCATTTGTGAATTGTAGAAACAAGACCGGGATAAGAGTAATAAAAGTTCCTCCCGCGTGTAGCTGAGGACGCCTGTCACCACCCTCGCTCCCGAGCCGGCCGTGATCACAAACACAGCCAGGCACACCGCCAACCAAGCTAGAAACCAGTGAGTATTCATGTTTAAATAAAAAAATATATTTAAAAAAAAATATATATAAAAACAACATAAAACAACTGCGAACAAGACAAAACAATATAGTGACGACCTGTGAAGCACTGGGTCTGCAGCAGAGCCGCGTCCCGGTATTAAAGGGTTAGTTCACCCAAAAATTTAAATTCTGTCATTAATTACTTACCCTCATGTCGTTCGACACCCGTAAGACCTCCGTTCATCTTCGGAACAGAAATGAAGATATTTTAGTTGAAATCTGATGGCTCTGAAAGGCCTCCATTGGCACAGTGCACGGTTCACTCTCAAGACCCTTAAAAGGTACTAAAGACGTCGTTACAAAGTCCATCTCACTACAGTGGTTCTAAAATAACTTTATGAATCGGCGAGAATAGTTTTTGTGCGCTAAAAAACCCTAAATAACGACTTATATAGTGATGATGATTTCAAAACACAGCATCATGAAGCTTCGAAGCGTTATGAATCAGTGAGTCGAATCATGATTCGGATCGCGTGTCAAACCGCCAAACTGCTGAAATTTGGCGATCCAAACTGCTGATTCGACTCACTGATTCATTCAACTATTCTCGCCGATTCATAAAGTTATTGTAGAACCACTGTAGTGAGATGGACTTTGTAACGACGTCTTTAGTACCTTTTAAGGGTCTTGAGAGTGAACCGTGCATTGTGCCAATGGAGGTCTTTCAGAGCCATCAGATTTCAACTAAAATATCTTCATTTCTGTTCCGAAGATGAACGGAGGTCTTACGGGTGTCGAACAACATGAGGGTAAGTAATTAATGACAGAATTTTCATTTTTGGGTGAACTAACCCTTTAAGGGTGTGAACCTACACTGGTCTCACGGTTCGGTTCGATTACGATTATCATGCCATCGATTCAGTTCGGTTCGATATCACGATGCATCACAATGCATTGACAATGCACTGCATCCTCATGTATATAATTTTGTCAGTCAGTTATATGAACTGAACATTTAATTTTACCTGCTCAAAGAAAACATGCTTCTTTAGTGTATCAAACAAAACTCAAGTCTGGGCACAGAAGACAATAGGAGCATTTAGAACAAATACACAATATATACAAAAAGCCACATCAGGAGGTGGTCTGGGCCGCATTACAGTGAAAGCTAAAGTCTAAATGCATCTGGTTGTTGAAACATTTTACTCCTCCCAACAATGCTAAAAAGATGTGAGCGCGTTATGGGCTATATGACACGTTATATCCATATATGTCAGCGCTCCTTGAAGCACGCATTGCCGCAGATGACCAGCTGCGTAACTCTTCATCAAGCTAATGCACAAACTACCGCAAATAAAACCGAAAGCAAGTCGTAGGTGCTCAACATACAATCATATTCATTAAAAGTAAAGAAACGGAATGATTTGACCAGTGCTGTTGCCGCGCTCTCTCCTGTTGCGGTCTTTGATTTTGAAATTAGCTGATGATTAATAAAATACAGCTCATATCTGTTGTTTTCAGTGACATGAACTCCATTAAATCTGCATATAGAGTGGGAATTGGAGATCGGATTTATATCCATTTTGCAGAGATACATTTATGTGACCAAATGTAAATGAAATCGTTTTGATAAATCAGATAGATATCTGATCTGTAAAAACACATGAAGTGACCAGGTGTAAACAGGCCCTTTGAGAACTCTAACGTTGATCAAATTTGATCCATTTTGGCTGAGCTGGTCCACCTTGGCACTGACAGGCATTATCAGCTCACGATGAAAATGGCTGACGTGGTTTCTCAAGTTAGTGGTATTCTTACCCCATGCACATTTTATTTGTGCGTGACATGATTTACACACAGCGCGTCTTCTCCAGGTCGTGCTTACCAGGTTGTTCATAAAAGCCGAAATGTGCCCAGATATCTGCTTTTAAAGTAGTTGGAGCATTTGAATTACTCTCCTCCCTCTGCCTTTGTATGCTACCATGATAAATGTGTGACAAATGATGGCAGAAAAGCGTCAGTACATTATAATAGATTATGGTCTATTACTGAACCGATAACGAATCGTCCTCGTCTGCATCGCGATGCATCGAAGAAACCATTAATTTCGACAACCCTAACAGATATGATATTAAAATTAATGAAATGGTAATCATGTCAACTCCCAATTGCTAGAATATTTTAAACTGTAGTGCTCTTAAATTAACTGAAAATATATTTAGACCTTATTCCGCATTTCTCCCTCATTTTGGCAGTTTGTTGTTATATAGGGTTAGATTTTTAAAATGCTTAATGTGCTCTCAACTCTGTTTTTTCTCTTTGGTCATATTTTAATATTCAAGTGTCTGTAATGAGTGTGTTGCAGGTCTGTGTTTTATTGGCATCATTTTGTGGGGCTTTGTGTATTAATTCTAGTGTGGAATTGTTCTACAATATTCACTCATTATGACAGTAAAATAGGGCTTTCTAGTCAATCTACTGCAGTATTTCCTCTCTCTATCAGTAGAAAATGTGGTAAAGCTACACTGTGTGATATTTTCCCCCATCTAGTGGTGAAAAGGTATATGACCATCCAGTGAATTTTAGTTTCTGTTCCTCTCAATTCCGATTTCGTTTCAACTCCTACGGTGGCCGATTTAGTCCAAGATTAAAATGGCTTCCAGTTCGACCTCGTCCACATTCGACACGGTGCCTGTGGGATATTCTGTGCGCAGTGGGATGGTTGGAACTCAACTGGCCTAATTATTCGGCTAGAAAGAACTGCAGCTAATCCAGAATGAACTTTGATGATAGTAATGTTTATTCAGTCATCCAATTGCAAGGCATAAACAGGTTTGCGTGGATATGTACATAAATGTGGTTTCTGTGAGAGAACAAATAAGGATGGTAAATATACATGATAATGACATGACAGAAGATACACAGTTAAGAACTGTATAACTATACTTATAAGTTACATTTGTATAATGTAAACGTAAACCAGAGCTTATTGTATCATATATAGGCGCTAAATGCAGCTGCATTAAAAGGAGCGGAGCTGCCGCTGCCGCTGCTAACAAGCGGTGTCGGGTTATCAAAGTGTGTGCGCAGTTTTAGCACTGCAGTGCGCTCTGTATAACAATTGTTAATATGCCGATCAGACCTGATACATATTTCCATCAACATACATTACAAGCAAATATTTTCTATAAACGAATAAACATTGTTGATAACAAAATAACTGAATGATTATTCAAATAGGTGAGCATTACGCTATTGTACGTTGACACAAAAATACTTCTGAGGTGACATCAACTGAATTACGCGATGACACACTCTGAAACACATCTACAATGACAATAACTATTATTACTTACGGAGTTATTAACGCACAGAAATACCACACAAGGAAAAACGTCTCGGTTACGTATGGTAACCCTCGTTCCCTGAAGGAGGGAACGGAGACGTACGTCGGACGTACCGACGAATTGGGATCACTTCTGGGAGCCCCTATCAGCTTCGAGCTATCTAGAACCGGCCAATGAACAATTGGCGTGCGAGATTTGCATCTCGCGCTCCGCCCCGCGCCGCGGGTATAAACAGGAAGCGAGAGCGAATGCACGCTGTTTTTCACTGAGGAGCCACACGTAGTGGCTCGACCTGCAGTGATGGTACAGCAACTGTGGCGACGGGACGTACGACGCCTGGGTTCCCTCCTTCAGGGAACGAGGTTATACCATATGTACCGAGACGTTCCCATTCAGTGCGGGTCACGTTCGACGTACGTCGGACTACCGACGAATTGGGATCCCCTATGGAAAACGCCATAGTTACTACCACTTCCAGCGCCCAGCGATGAGCCCCACGGACCCCGATCTGATGCGGGCGGGTAGGTTCACGCAGGGAGAGTCAAAG
>JARQWZ010008292.1:0-28295 GCA_033150135.1 Gobio occitaniae
AATATGTATTTTAGTGGGAGTTGAAAGCGTTATAGCATGATATTCAAATGTGTTGTTTTTGCAAAGAGCTGTGTGAGATGAGTATTTGCAATGGTTAGAAATGAGAAGACCCGTGCCCCCACCCCTCCCAGTCTTGCGAGGGGTGTGGGAGAAAGAGAAGTTATTAGAGAGAGCAGCAGGTGTTGCTGAGTCTTCTGGACGGATCCAGGTCTCAGTCAAGGCCAGGATTTTAAGAGTGGATTGAGTGGCAAAGGCAGGAATGAAGTCAGCTTTATTGACAGCTGACTGACAATTCCATAGCCCCACAGAAAAAGAAAGAGACGGAGGGGCATTAGAGGAGGAGGGAACAGGAAGTAGATTAGCAGTGTTACGGTGCCGTCTACGTCTACGTGTAATAGTGGGTCGTGGTTGCGAGATAACGGGGATGGAGTGGACGCACATGGTTAGAGAGAGGAAGGAAAGAAAGATGAAGGGAGAAGAAGGAGATAACTCGGTGCCTTATCGGAGTCCCTGCCTCGGAGGAGTCGCGCAGAGGAAGAGTCGAATACAGATGTCTTTACCCGCGTCGGTCTTCACACGCGGAGGCTGAAACGCACGCTGAACGCTTCCGCTGACGCTTCCGCGCCAGCTATGGAACGCTCGTTAAATAGAACCTATTCGTTGCTGAGTGAGATCAGCTGCCTATGCGCGCTCCGCCGACCTGCTTCAAAAGCCGTTCGCTTTCCCGAATGGCAACACACCTGACTACTGTATATATACACTATTTCGTTCGCTCAGCTGCCTCTGATAATTGCAGTTCAACGCGCAGATGATAGGCCGTGAATGTCTTTAAATCAAAACCAATTTATGCCTGGATCTAGGCAACTTAAGTGCAAAGCTGTCTCGGTAATAACAACGTCAGATTATCTTATTCAAATGCAATTTTGCAATTGGCTATGGCAGTAATACAAGGCTAAAAATCACACACAACGAAATAAAATATTAGTAGGAGATTCAAGCTACTAGAGTCGTGCAACAGGACTAAAGAATATGTTCAAAACTTACATGCGCGCTCCGCCGACCTGCTTCAAAAGCCGTTCGCTTTTTAGTAGCAGGTCTGGGGGAGAAAAAGTTCCTGGGAAAAAAGTTCCTGGTACAAATAGTTCCGGGTAATTTCGGTGGAAACGCGGCTATAGCACCACCTGCGGGCAACAGGAAAGGCCATGTTTTGCTGTGATTAACTCCTCATTGAGATTTAACCAGAACAACATCATGTTTGGTCAGTCTAATCTCAAGGCCTTGGTGATGTTAAATTTTGAAGATCTTGAGTTTTCCCGGAGGGCGTGTCCGTGGTGCCCTTACAAAGTCTTATCTTACGCCATGACACAGGAAGCTGTTGTAAGTCAGGCATACAATGTCCGATCTGCCCCAAACTTCACATGTTTGATAAGAGTCCTGGCCTGAGCACATTTACATGCCATTATTCAGTTACAGTCATAACGCCACTTGCTGTCAACAGGAAAAGGCATGCTTTACACTGTAATTCACTCCCAGAAACTAATTTAAATATGCCATGAAGTACCAAACATGCTAGAAACACATTCAATCATGCAACACTTGGCTACCCACTTAAATGCATATTCACTGTTTTCCTGAGGCCACCGGGTGGCGGTGCATGTGCGCGCTGAGGCTCAGACGCCGGGGGCTCTGCTGTCGCAACCTCCGGTGGAGAGCGGACCTCGGCCCGCACCCCGCAAAGAAAGCCCCCTTTCCCTGAGGCATGCGAATATCTCCCAATATGAAAGCGATCTGTGTTGTTGTAACCATCTCTTAGCTCTGTATCGTGCTTGAAGAAAAATGTGGTCTCTATTTGCTAGGGATCGACCGATATGGATTTTTTAGTGCCGATGCCGTTTTTTTTTTCATCAGCCTCAGCCGATGACCGATACGGGCTGCCGATTTTCTTGAGCCAATATTTGGAGCCGATACTGCTTTTGCTCCCTCAATTTACATCATAAAAATGACACAATGATCATGATGATAACAACTTAAAATTTAAAAAGAACATTTATTGAACTAAAAAAAACTATATTTACCAAATAGTAAAAACTGGTGAGGTAGAACAAGAAAAAAGAGAGTTCAGTGGTGAAAATAAATTCTGAAAATAAATATTTAAGCATAAATTTAATAATTACACTATTGCACACAGTAGCAACAAGCAAGCAGCATAATAAAGTGCACACTGACTGTACTATACTTAATTTTAAAACTATTTACAACCTAGTCATTTAATGCTTAGGTGCACTTAACTTAATCTCTTGTAGAGCAAAACCAGCGGTAATTCATGAAAAAATCTCCCAATGCTCCACGTGAAACTTCGGTATTCTGACCTTTTACCATCGTGTCAATTCTCAATTGATCTCGATTAATATGCGCGAAGGAGGTGAGATTGCGTGCGCACGGCCGAAGGGGCTCGTTCTCTCAGCAACAGAAGCACCTCCTCAACCAGGTGGTCGCTGAATTAAAGCAGCACTAGGTAACTTTTCAACCTTTATAATATATTTTCAAACCTCTTGCGATGATACATCGACTTACAATAGGTTGAATGACACGTCTGCCATAGCCTGACGGGGTCTGTATCATTTTAAATCGTACTTTTAAACTTCGGGTTTTGGGTAGTAACCCGAGAAAAAAAAAAAAACGACAAAATTCGACTGCTTTACGGCATATACGTCACTTCCACCACCACCCCCACTTCCTTAAATTCGGATGTGCGAGAAAAACTATCATTTGTTTTCCAAATGTTATAGTCATGGCCGAAGCAGCACAGAAAAATAAGAAAGCAAAGGCTTTGTCGGAGGAAAGCAAAAAGAGGAAACGAGAAAGTGATCGGATTAAAGGCAGGACGAGGATCAACATTGGGCCAGCGTTTGCTCGTTGGCGTGAGCTGAAGGAGGAGGGGCTACATTCTTGCAAGTAAATACATAAGATGTACAAAATCATATTTTAGGATACCTAACATGTCTGTAATATTGGTTTATTTGTCTTGCCTCAAGCTATAATGCAAATCGATTTTTCAAATTTGCAGATTCATCTAGGGTAGCTTGATATTAAAATATTGACGATTTATGGTTATTACCTACCACTCAAACACTGAATTGAGGTATCATATAGATTCTGTAAAACGGTAATCAATAGGCTACTATAATGACGCTGGCTTGTAAACGTGAGCATCGCGATCATTTGGCGTTTGAAAAAAATTAAACCCATGAAATTATATTCATATGACATGCTGAAACATATGCCACTGTACCTGGGATGAAGACATTTCACACACGACGCAACTGCGGCAGTGTTCAGGGCTATCATAGTTGTCATATCAACAAATGCACGTGCGATGCATCCCCTGATGTAGAATGACAGTTTACGACAGTAGTAGAGGACAATATTGTTTCTCAACTGTAGGGGGACCCCGAGAGCAAAAACTACCTAGTGCTGCTTTAAACTCCCACAAATACCACGGTACAACGTCGGCATTACTTAATCTTATGACCAGTGTTCGTAACAGCTACCGTATGCATACGAATAGCCTACAACTTAGCTATTTGCAGCTCCCTAAATACAATGGCAAGCAGTTTTATTGACGAGGCATTCAGCATTTGCGTTTTGCATTTGGACACATACTTGCTTAGCTATAGTTGCAAGCACATATAGAGCAACGTGTTTCCACTTTCAAAGTGTTAACAACATATTTCAACTAAGAAATATTTCAGGACGCCTGTCTGTAAATAATGCCGGGGAAAACATATTGCCGAACACAGCAGCCTGTAAAAATATCAAAAAAAATATCGGCTCTACTATTTGTACTTTGAATATTGAGTAGCCTACTTTGATTATGGTTATTATTTGCACTTAATATCTATGATCATTTTGGGAAGGAGTTCAGTTAGGAGGTCAAAAGAAGCTCATGTGCAGTTCTAAGGTCTGAAGAGACAATCATACAGGAAAGAAGCCAGTCAGTTGAGTTTTTGGCAATTCTTACTCAGAAAGTTGAACTGAAATGACATTCATTACAAGTTGATTAGTTAAAACATTTCACATATACCTGCAAACAATTTACTAGTCATGTATTTCATCATTGAGGATTTCTTAAAAATACTATGTAAAAAATCTTGTCTCGTTCTCGTGAACCCAATCTCGTATCTCGTCTCGTGAGATAAGGGTCTCGTCACACCCCTATTAATCATTTCAGTGGTGTAAGCAGAATTTTATCTTTGGACAGGCAAAAGTGAGCGGGTACTTTCACACTTGTCACTGTCAACATAAACCAAAACTGTAGCTACTACCTGTCCACATACAAAACATGAGCAGCGGTTACAGCAAACGTTACACACTTAATTTCCACTTTTCAAATATTTTCTTCATTTTTAATAGAAAATAAACGCCTTTCCGATCTGATATGTGATGGGAAAAGGAAGTACAGTGAGTTTGGCTAAAGCCAGATTCGAACCTCAGGTGGAATTGCGTCAAACCTTTATGCCACGCACCTTACCCCTACACTATCATGACTGACAGACACTGATGGCGTGTTCCTGGCTTTACAGAATTAACCTGCGTTTGGAATTGAAAAGTCTTACTGTTACCTGTGGCCTGATGGATGGGTTCTCTCCCACGTTAATGCGATTTTTTTAAAAGTCCTTTTTATAGAATTTTGCATCGCTGCTGTTTATCTATCACACAACTGCAAGTTATCAGATAATCAAAGAGGTAAACAAACTTCATGAACTCACAGGCGCGAGCCGCGCGACATACATGAGACAGCCTGACTCTTAATTGCCTAACACAGCTGTCAATCAAACTCATCAAGCATCATGCAAAAATCATAGACTGTAAAAAAATAAAAAAAATAAACACATTTGATATATTTTAGTATTTGAGATGTTATAATAATTTTGTAATTGCGTTAAAATAATTTAAACAACTGTTATTTAACAAATATTAGTATATTTGTATAATAAACTGGGGGGGCCTTGTCATCATAGTGGGCGGGCCTGACAAACAAGAATCAAAAAGCGAAAAGCCTGCACTTAAAATGTCATCTATAGTATTATATTTGTTAAAAATGTTAATATGGAATACAAAACAATCATGTGACATTCAAAATTGTATATTATCAATAGGACAAAGAACATGCAAAATGCAAAAAAACATGAACCCTAAAATCATGTGCTTGTGTGCAGAAATGCTGTCGTTATCTCTCACGGTGCCATTTTACGATAGTTTCTCAATTGCATGGTGAAGTTGCTGGGAAGTCCTCGTCTGATAAATTCTTCCTGTATCTGAAACATGTGATATGCCCTCTGTGAGATATTTTTGAGCTAAATATATTACAAAGATCGGTAAATAATAATAATAATAATAATAATAATATGCTGTTGTTCTAAAGTAGTTTATTTATTTTGCACGTGTTTTTGCATGTACAAAAAAAGAAAAGAAAAGAAAATCCTCATGTTTTGAAATGTTTCTCACCTTTATAATCACCAGTTCTTCAATCTGAGACTCTGACAGGTTCTCCACACTTGTAAGTTTCACTCTCAGTCCCACCACTGATCAGTAGGAAAACAAACAAACATAAAAATGGTCAGTAGTGCATGGATACAAACAATGCAATCCGGTGATGTTGATGTATGTTGGGAAACACCCATTTTGGACTGAAAACAGCAGAAACGTACCATATACATCTGAATTGATGGGTCAACATGATGGTCATCATGTGCACCCGAGAAAGCAAACAGAAGACATGGCATTAGCATGAAAGTTACTGAGTTACACAAATAACAATGACATTCATATTAACATCAATGAGTGAGCAGTGAATGTCCTTGTTTTTTTTTTTTTATTACAGAAAGTAAACTTGCTCACCACTGTAGCAGAAGAAAGGCAAACTGGCAAAGCATCTCTCATCTGTCCACTGCCCAAAGTATTTTAAAGACACAGCTGTGCAGTGTTGATCTCCCTGCTGTCCTGGGACACCTGCACCATTATCTGGTTGTGCAGCAACGTCTTGAGTATTAGGCAGCCAATATGTGAAGGAAGAGCTGCTCTGATCTGACCACAGTCTGTTTCTGTGCAGACCAATCCATATACCAACCCATACAGTATAACCATTACTATAATAATAATTTGTAACGCTCAGTATCTGTTGACGCTCTGTCTCATTTCTCACACTGGCCAGGTCTGTGTATTTCTCTCTGCAGTAGCTCTGAGCTCCAGCCCAGGTCCTTCTCTCATTTACCAAAACATACTTCTGAGAGGAGTTTCCTCTACCTAAAATAAAATGATTTAGTGGATGTAAATAAATTATTTTTATTTGTGAATTGTATATCAAATTTATAGCTAACATTACTAATAAATCAAATAATGAAAAAACATTTTTCTCAAGAATTTTGGGGTTAAATGTGAAAGAAAATACTGAACACTTCAGACTGAAAATTCCTAGTTTGACAAATCTTAAAGCTAAAGAAGAGTATGTCTTACCGTCATAGCAAACGAATGTCACTGTGTAGTGACATGGTACATCATACCATTTTCCATTAGTATCCAGGTAAACACACAGTTCATTCGCTCCATTGTTTGGTTCATGAGGCCAGTTCCTGAAATCTCTCTCTCCTTCCTGATAGAAATCATTGTTTTCCAATGACCATCTCCAGCTGTTCACATCATCATACAGTCCAATCCAGGCTGAACCACTGCAACTCCCATTAACTGTGTCAATCAGCCTCTTCATGTCCTCCATGTTATCAATGGTGGCCAGATCGGTGTAATTCTGTCTGCAGTATCTCTGAGCTTCAGTCCAGGTCTTAGACACATTCACAAAATGATACTGATGGGATGATGATAATGCTGTCAAAGTGGGGAAAAGGGGTAGAATAAAAGTTACAAAATTAATCGCATCATAAAGATTACTTGCAAGGACATTTTGGACTTGGAACTAATGAACTTTGTAGAATGTTTGTAGACCAAATAAGAGGATCAAAATATATATTTTCACATACTTTGGTAACACTTTACAATAAAGTGGCATTGTAGTAATGCCATGTCTGCATTAACTAACATTAGTTAACATCAATGCATTGATCTTTGTTAACCTTTGTTTGTCATGTGTTGAGTTTGTGTTCTAGTGTTTTGATTTCAGTTTATTAATTAGTTCAGTTCTCTCAGTTTCCCTGCCCGTTTGTCACCATGGTTACAGAGTTTTCGTTTGCCCACTAAGCCCTGTGTTTTGTTCTTTTTAGTGTCTATCATCATATTAGGTTAGGTTGGTTTTTGCTTGTTGCTTGTTTCTTGTTAGTACTTCAGGCACTTTTTTGTGCTTCGTTGCCTCTTCATGATGGATTGCTTCTTGTACTCCTCAGTTGTAAGTCGCTTTGGATAAAAGCGTCTGCTAAATGCATAAATGTAAATGTTTCAGCCCCACTTTATATTAGGTGGTCTTAACTGCTGTACTTACATCAAAAATTAAGTACAATGTACTTATTGTGTTCATGTTGTATTGCAACACACTTTTGCTGATATTGAGGTGGAATACGGATAAAGTTATGGACAGGTGTGGTGGTATGGGTAAGTTTGGTGTAAGGGAAGTGTCAACAGTGTAATTTTAAATGTAACTACAAAAAATAATTACAGATGTAAAAACATTCAGGTAATTTTTTAAATGTAAGTACAATGTAAAAACATGTATGTACACAATAAGTGCATCATATCAAAGACATAGTAGTTAAGGACACCTAATATAAAGTGGGTCCCTTGTTTCTTGTTCCTGAGTTCTGTGTAGGTAAAAACTAAAGCTGCTCGTGTTTAGATTCTGCATTCATTCATTCATACCATCTAACTGTGAGTGACATAGTTACAAATAGAACTATATGTAACTAATGTTAACAAAGATGAATACATTAATGCTAGCTCATGTTAAACGTTGAAACTGACATGAACTAATATTAATACATGCTTTAGAAGTATTTTTCACAGTTCATGTTAACCAATGTAGTTAACCAATGTCAACAAATGTAATCTTTTTGCAAAGTGTTAGCCATAGTCTTTAAAGTAAAAAAATAATAATAATCTAAATCAATTCAAGTCGGTCTGCCAGAGAGTGGTGTACACTTCAAAGTCAACCTTGTTTATTTCTTAACTGAAGTGTGCATAATATCACAGACAGCTGAGAGTGTATGTTTTGGCGAGACTCTGCTGGGGTCTGAATGATCTACTCACCACTGTAGCAAATGAAAGATAATGCAATATTGCAGTTTTCATCCGTCCAGCTCCCAGAGTCATTGAATGACACTGCAGTGCAGTATTCACTGTTTCTAGCATTATCTGGCTGTCCTGTCCTCCAGTTACTGAATGAAGAGTTGCTCTGATCTGACCAAGATCTGGTTCTGTACAGTCCAATCCAATAAGAGGAATAATACCAAAATAATGACTGAAGTTTGAGGATTTCAGTCTCATTCCTGATACTGACGAGGTCTGTGTGATGTTCTCTGCAGTAACTCTGAGCCTCAGTCCAGTTCTTGTACTCGTAAATGAACACATAACTTGCACTAGCATTCACTCTTCCTGCAGGGAATATACGTATGTGTATGTGATATATCATGGTATCATACATTTATTGTTCTGAAAATGTTAAAAAGTCAACAGCAGTTCTCACCATCATAGCAAACAAAGGGATGTGTAGAGGAGCAAAAGGCTTCACTCCATGTTCCCCAATAATATGAAACAGAACACAGACTCTGTCCACCTGAGTTCACTGGTTGCTCGACGTACCAGCTTTTAAATCCTCCCTCTAACGCTGCATTATCTAGAGACCATCTCCAGCTTTTCAGATCATCATACAGACCAATCCAAGCTTTGCCATAGTAAGTCCTGCGTACTGTTTTAACCAGCCTCTTCATGTCCTCCATGTTATCAATGGTGGCCAGATCAGTGTAATTCTGTCTGCAGTATCTCTGAGCTTCAGTCCAGGTCTTAGACACATTCACAAAATGATACTGATGGGTGCATGAAGAATGTGCGCAGGTTCCTGTATGTTTAAAATTAACAGAGAAATAAATTGTATTCTTCTCTGCAATCACCAATATATCATGAATGGTTTTATTGTGGAGATTTCTTTAAATGTCATTTTAAAAAACTAAATGTGAAATGTGAACTAAAACTAAAATTATTAAAATCATCAGATCTATATTAACAACAATTGAGTGTATTAACAACAATTAAATATATGAGTGTCACAGCAAAGGGTCTGAATACTTAGGACCATGTGATATTTCAGTTTTTCTTTTTTAATAAATCTGCAAAAATGTCAACAATTCTGTGTTTTTCTGTCAATATGGGGTGCTGTGTGTACATTAATGAGAAAAAAAAAGAACTAAAATGATTTTAGCAAATGGCTGCAATATAACAAAGAGTGAAAGATTTAAGGGGGTCTGAATACTTTCCGTACCCACTGTTTATATATATATATATATACACACTCACCTAAAGGATTATTAGGAGCACCTGTTCAATTTCTCATTAATGCAATTATCTATCAACCAATCACATGGCAGTTGCTTCAATGCATGTAGGGGTGTGGTCCTGGTCAAGACAATCTCCTGAACTCCAAACTGAATGTCAGAATGGGAAAGAAAGGTGATTTAAGCAATTTTGAGCGTGGCATGGTTGTTGGTGCCAGATGGGCCGGTCTGAGTATTTCACAATCTGCTCAGTTACTGGGGTTTTCACGCACAACCATTTCTAGGGTTTACAAAGAATGGTGTGAAAAGGGAAAAACATCCAGTATGCGGCTGTCCTGTGGGCGAAAATGTCTTGTTGATGCTAGAGGTCAGAAGAGAATGGGCCGACTGATTCAAGCTGATAGAAGAGCAACTTTGACTGAAATAACCACTCGTTACAACCGAGGTATGCAGCAAAGCATTTGTGAAGCCACAACACGTACAACCTTGAGGCGGATGGGCTATAACAGCAGAAGACCCCACCTGGTACCACTCATCTCCACTACAAATAGGAAAAAGATGCTACAATTTTCACGAGCTCACCAAAATTGGACAGTTGAAGACTTGAAAAATGTTGCCTGGTCTGATGAGTCTCGATTTCTGTTGAGACATTCAGATGGTAGAGTCAGAATTTGGCGTAAACAGAATGAGAACATGGATCCATCATGCCTTGTTACCACTGTGCAGGCTGGTGGTGGTGGTGTAATGGTGTGGGGGATGTTTTCTTGGCACACTTTAGGCCCCTTAGTGCCAATTGGTCATTGTTTAAATGCTCACAATGCTCAGGTAGGCCGTGGCATTTCAACGATGCCTAATTGCACAGTGGTAACAAGGCATGATGGATCCATGTTCTCATTCTGTTTACGCCAAATTCTGACTCGACCATCTGAATGTCTCAACAGAAATCGAGACTCATCAGACCAGGCAACATTTTTCCAGTCTTCAACTGTCCAATTTTGGTGAGCTCGTGCAAATTGTAGCCTCTTTTTCCTATTTGTAGTGGAGATGAGTGGTACCCGGTGGGGTTTTCTGCTGTTATATCCCATCCGCCTCAAGGTTGTGCGTGTTGTGGCTTCACAAATGCTTTGCTGCATACCTCGGTTGTAACGAGTGGTTATTTCAGTCAAAGTTGCTCTTCTATCAGCTTGAATCAGTCGGCCCATTCTCCTCTGACCTCTAGCATCAACAAGGCATTTTCGCCCACAGGACTGCCGCATACTGGATGTTTTTCCCTTTTCACACCATTCTTTGTAAACCCTAGAAATGGTTTTGCGTGAAAATCCCAGTAACTGAGCAGATTGTGAAATACTCAGACCGGCCCGTCTGGCACCAACACCCATGCCACACTCAAAATTGCTTAAATCACCTTTCTTTCCCATTCTGACATTCAGTTTGGAGTTCAGGAGATTATCTTGACCAGGACCACACCCCTAAATGCATTGAAGCAACTGCCATGTGATTGGTTGATTAGATAATTGCATTAATGAGAAATTGAACAGGTGTTCCTAATAATTCTTTAGGTGAGTGTATACACACACACACACACACACAAAATATTGAGACTAAATATCTATACATTGACTTCTAATACCACTTTTTGTAATGTCTATTACATTTTTGCTCTGTGTAAAAATCGTAAGTGAAAAACAAGAGCAAACATAAAACTCACTGTTGTAGCAGATGAAAGGCATGCCGGATAAGCAGTTCTCATCAGTCCATCGGCCTGAATGGCTGAATGATACGGCAGTGCATTGCTGATAAATCCACTGGCCGTAATCATTTTGACCATTATCTGGTTGTTGTGATGAATAGGGAATTTGTGGTCTCCAGTCTTCATATTTGGCAATCTGACCATTTGACCAAACCCTGTTTCTGTACAGTCCGATCCAGACACTATTTCCACCTGTACTCTCAAGGATCCTCTGGTTCTCAGTCTGATTTCTTACATTGGGGAGATCTGTGTAATGATCTCTGCAGTATCTACGAGCCTCTGACCAGGTTTTCCTGTCGTTGATTCTAATGTAACTCTGTGTGCCATTCGGTCCAACTGTAATTTTAAATATATGACACATTTAATAGATGTACAGAAATACTCACTGCAGAATAGAAGAAGAAAATGTCCTTACCATCATAGCAAACTATTGTCTGTGTGATGCCACATGATGCATCAAACCATTTTCCATTAGAATACATGTAAACACACAGTTCTTTCCCCCCAACATTGTCTGGTTCATGATACCAGTTCCTGAAATCTCTCTCTCCTTCCTGATAGAAATCATTGTTTTCCAATGACCATCTCCAGCTGTTCACATCATCATACAGTCCAATCCAGGCTGAACCACTGCAACTCCCATTAACAGTGTCAATCAGCCTCTCCATGTCCTCCATGTTATCAATGGAGGCCAGATCGGTGTAATTCTGTCTGCAGTATCTCTGAGCTTCAGTCCAGGTCTTAGACACATTCACAAAATGATACTGATGGGATGATGTCAAAGACGACACTGTGGAGAAAGTGTCAAATTTAGCATGTCAATTTTTTGATAGTCCTGGCTATTAAGACTTCTACTACTTCTACTCACCACTGAAGCAAATGAAAGGAAATGCATAACCGCAGTTTTCATCTGTCCAGCTCCCAGAGTCACTGAATGAGACTACAGTGCAAGATCCTGCAGTATCTGGCTGTCCTGTCCTCCAGTTACTGAATGAAGAGTTGCTCTGATCTGACCAAGATCTGGTTCTGTACAGTCCAATCCAAACACCAACATGCAAATAATCATCATTCTGGAAGAAAAACCGCATCTTCTGATTTTCGCTCTCATTCCTGATACTGACGAGGTCCGTGTGATGCTCTCTGCAGTAACTCTGAGCTTCAGTCCAGTTTTTGTTCTGGTTAACCCAAACATAAGTAGCACTGGCATTCTGTCTTCCTAAAACATTTAAATATGTTAATGAGCATTAGTGACAACTGATTATTTCGGAATGATTAAACATAATTGATTGTTTTTTCATTGCCCTATATACACATTAATGAAACTGCTCACCATCATAGCAGATAAAAGGTTTTGTAATGGAGCAGTATTCTGTAGCCCATATCCCATTATACATAAGCACATACACACAGAGACCTTGTCCTCCATAACTGCTTGGTCCAGGGTTTTGCCAGTTCCTGAAGTCTTTCTCTCCCTCCTTGAAGAAATCACTGTCCTCTAGAGTCCACTTCAATCTGTTCAGATCATCATATAGTCCAATCCAGGCCAAATCAATGGAATCATCATTCACTGTGTCCAATAACTGGATCGCCTGTTGTTCATTCTCAGTGATGGCCAGATCAGTGTGTTTGTCTCTACAGTATCTCTGAGCTTCTGCCCAAGTCTTGTTTTCATTCACAAAGACATACTGAGGGACACTCAAGGTGAAGGTGATTAAACCTGTTAAAGACAAGTTTAGTTTAAAAAAAAGAACCAAATGGGTCAGTGTAAATGAATAACTTTGTCTTACCTGAAAACAGAAGCAATGGAAACATAGCTGTGGAAAAAAAAGATTAAGCACATGTAAAACCTGTACAAAAATCAATCAAACCATGTGTTCTATTTTCACAATTTATTACTTAAATGTTTTAAATGTCAGGATGACAGTTTACCTTTTTATTTTGAAGCCTCGTCTTTTCTCTTGCTCTTGTAATAGATTACCTGACTGTCTTCATATTTATAGTGTTCACTAAATGTGGGTGGGATCGTTTTTATAAACACAACTGCCATCAAGAAACCCGTTGGGTCACATAGGTGCTGGAATAAACATATTCTGGGAGAACATTTCACATTCTTTTGTTACATAAAACAAGTTATTTAACAATCCTTTTTCCAACTTTCTGAACTTGTGAGTGCAGACGTCTTGGTTTGTGGACATAATATATCGTCAAAGTCTGTGATGCACTGCAACACTAAAAGCTATGAAGATATATTTTAATGTATGATAAACGTCACACTGTATCACTTTGTCAACCATAAAAACCATCGTCCAGGAATGCTGTCCCTTAATCCCTTAATGGACAGGTTTAATGAAATGCATTGTAAAGTTGCCGGGAAGACCTCACCTTATAAATTCTTTCTGGAGATTAAATGTTATTTGTTGTCTGTAAGAAAATTATTATTATTATTTATTTTTTTTAAAGACAGCTGTGCCATTTCTCATTATCATTTTGACCATAAAGTAGAGGAACAAAATACAATTTCTAAATAGCTAAAAACTCAAGCCCAAATAAAACCTCATGTTTTGATTGAGGTGAAGAAGAGTATGTGAAAAAAGAAGTGTCTGAATTCACAGTAGGCTTATTCATCAAACAGTTGAGTGGACAACATCCAATACACTTTACATTTACTCGACACACTTTGTCAACCATAAAAACCATCGTCCAGGAATGCTGTCCATCCTGCTTAATGGACAGGTTTAATGAAATGCATTGTAAAGTTGCCTGTAAGACCTCACCATATAAATTCTTTCTGGAGATGAAATGTGATTTGTTGTCTGTAAGAAAATTCTTTAAAAAGAAAAAGAAAAAAAGACACAGCTGTGCAGTGTTGAGCTCCTTGCTGTCCTGGGAGAATTTAAACCGTTATCTGGGTGTGTAACATTGATATTCATCTGGAGTATATGGCAGCCAATGTGTAAAAAGGAAGATCTGTTGACACTCACATTTCTCACATTACCCATGTCTGATCTCACTCATGGTCCAGATGCCTCGTGCTAAGATGCCCTTTTTTGAAAAATATTTGTATTTGTTTGTTTATTTTACATACATTATTAAGAACAGTGCTGTGTTCAAATGCCATATTTTTGCCTGTGTGTAGAAGTCCTGGTTGTGCATAAACTAGTCTGATAATAGCTATAAACCATGCAAAGGAATTAGGCCACACTAAATGTTGTCATATTTCCTTATTTCCCCTTTTTTCTGTGAGATTTAATTAGTTTGATGTATTATCTTTGTACATTTAATGACAATCAACTGTGATACCATAAAGGCTAAGGAGACTTCAAATATATCATCATCTTTTATTCATTTTTCACATTTCATATACAAATTAAAATATCATTCATAGTCAAAAATCTCTGGTATAATCAAGTCAAGTCAAGTCAACTTTATTTATATAGCGCTTTTAACAATGTAGATTGTTTCAAAGCAGCTTTACAGTGTTAAACAGGAAAATAATGCAGCATAATTTTATTCAGCTGTATAGACATTCTGGAAAAAACGCTGATGTTATCAGTTCATTTCAATTATCATACAGTGACAGTGTGGGCTTTAGATCAATAATTAGATCAGTAATGTCTTCTTGAAGGCAGCATATTATGCTCCAAAATCTCTATGTACTTTTCAGCATTAATGGTGCCTTCACAGAAGTGCAAGTTACCTTTGCCAAGGGCAAAGCAGCCATCAAGTGTTAGACAGTATTCTAGGTCACTACTTGTGGAGTTTTTTTGTCCAATAATTAAAAATTCAGTTTTTTCTGAATTGAGTTGCAGGAAATTACCGGTCATCCAATGTTTTATATCAGCTATGCATTCGGTTAATCTTGTGAATCGGTAAGTTTCTTCAGGGCGTGAAGAAATAGAGCTGAGTATCGTCAGCATAACAATGAAAACTAACGCCATGCTTCCTAATGATATCTCCCAGTGGTAGCATGTACAGGGTGAAGAGTAGCGGTCCTAGCACTGAGCCTTGTGGTACTCCATACTGAACTTGCGATCGGTGTGACATCTCTTCATTTACTGCTACAAACTGATAATGGTCACATAGGTATGATTTAAACCATGATAAAGCAATTTCACTAATACCTACATAATTTTCAAGTCTATTCAAAAGAATGTTGTGGTCGATAGCATCAAATGCAGCGCTAAGATCGAGTAACACTAATAGAGAGATACAGCCACGATCGGATGATAAGAGTAAATCATTTGTAACTCTGATGAGAGCAGTCTCAGTGCTATGATACAGTCTAAATCCTGACTGGAAATCCTCACAGATACCATTTCTTTCTAAAAAAGGAACATAATTGTGAAGACACTGCCTTTTCAAGTATTTTTGACAGAAAGGGTAGATTTGAGATTGGTCTATAATTGACTAATTCTGTAGGATCAAGTTGCGGTTTCAAGTGGTTTAATAATAGCCAACTTAAAAGTTTTCAGTACATATCCTAATGACAAAGATGAATTAATGATATTAAGAAGAGGATCTATGACCTCTGGTAGCATCTCTTTTAATAGCCTAGTCGGTATAGGGTCGAGCATACATGTTGTTGATTTTGATGATTTAACGAGTTTAGCCAATTCTTCTTCTCCTATAGCAGTGAATGAGTGTAATTTTTCCTCAGTGACACTACAATACTCTGTCTGATGTGATACTGTAGTAGACGGCTGCATGGTTAAACAATTTTTCCTAATATTATCAATCTTACATGTGAAGAAGTTCATAAAGTCATTACTGCTGTGCTGTTTACAATCACCAGAAGTTGAAGCTTTATTTTTGGTTAATTTAGCCACTGTATCGAATAAATACCTTGGGTTGTGTTTGTTTTCTTCCAAGAGAGTTGAGAAATAAGCAGATCTAGCACTTTTTACGGCCTTTCTGTATATGATCATGTGCTCTTTCCACGAATTACGGAATACCTCTAATTTTGTTTTCTTCCAGCTGCGCTCCATTTTTCTGGCTGCTGTTTTAAGGGCCCGGGTGTGCTCGTTGTACCACGGCGTTGGACTATTTTCTTTAATCTTCTTTAAGCGCAGAGGAGCAACTGTGTCTAAAGTACTGGAAAAGAGAGAGTCAATAGTTTCTGTTGCAACATCGAGTTCTTCTATACTATCTGGGATGCTGAGGAGATGATACTGATGAGGAAGATTATTTAAAAAGCAATCTTAAGTAGCGGCAGTTATTGTCCTGCCATTTTTGAAGCGAGGGGGCGGCTTTGCAACCTTAGCTAAATTAAGTATACATGATACTAAGTAATGATCTGAGATGTCATCGCTCTGCTGCAGAATTTCAACGGTATCAACATTTATTCCATGTGACAATATTAGGTCTAAAGTATGATTATGGCGATGAGTGGCTCCTGACACGTGTTGCCTAACTCCAATAGAGTTTAGTGTGTCTTTAAATGCTAATCCCAATACGTCTTTTCCGTTGTCTACATGGATATTAAAATCACCAACAATTAGTTCTTTATCTACGGCCAGTACTAACTCTGATAGAAAATCAGCAAATTCTTTGATAAAGTCTGTATTATGCCCTGGTGGCCTGTATACAGTAGCTAACACAAATGTTGAACGGGTTTTATCATGTACACTACATAGCGTTACATAAAGCACCAAAACTTCGAAGGAATTATATTTGAAACTAGACTTCTGAGTAATACTTTATAATATTATTATAAATTACAGCAACCCCTCCCCCTTTACCTTTCAGACGCGGCTCATGTTTATAACAATAATCTTGGGGGGTGGACTCATTTAAGGTAATGTAGTCGTCAGGTTTTAGCCAGGTTTCTGTCAAACAGAGCACATCTAGATTATTATCTGTAATAATATCATTAACAATAAGCGCTTTTGGGGAAAGGGATCTAATATTCAGCAACCCAAGCTTTATCAATTGTTCATCTGTATTATATCTTTTGTTTATTTGTTGGACATCAATTAAATTTTTACTGTTGAAAGGTTTTGATGTTTTTTTGTATTTACTAATTCGGGGAACAGACACAGTCTCTATATGATAATATCTAGGTGAAAGAGTCTCTATGTGCTGGGATTTATCTGACTCCGGTAACGTGAGACAGCTAGCAGACGGTCGGTTTAGCCAGTTTGTCTGCTTCCTGACCTGGGCCCTAGTGAGTCAAGGTTTAGCTCTAAGACTATGTGCCAATATAATGAGTCTAACTTTGTTATTGTTTCATCTGCTTTACTTGATCAGCTGTACAGTATGGTGCAAGCATAATTTTCAAACATTCTGACATTAAATTTTAATAAACAAATCTGCCCAGCCTTCTCCGCCCTGGCCGCCTGCCTGGCCTGGTCATCTACCCAGCCTGTTTCGCCGAGGCTGCCTACTCTGCCTGAGTCTCCAGGCCCTCTTCTGCTCCATGAGCCTGGCCCTCCATCCCGCCCCCGGTTCCGCCTCTGCTCCACCTCCCTCCTAGACAAGTTTATGAGCGTCTGGAAGCCGCTCCTTTAAAGGGATAGTTCACCCAAAAAGGAAACTTCTGTCATCCTTTATTTACCCTCAAGTTGTTCCAAACCTGTATGAGTTTCTTTGTTCTCCAGAACAAAGAAACTCATACAGGTTTGGAATAACTTGAGGTTGAGTAAATGATGACAGAATTTAAATTTTTGGGGTGAACTATCCCTTTAAGGGGGGGCTATGTCACAATCACCAGTGAGAGTGCCCTGTGATTACCAACCCATGCCACCCCCGGACTGTTATTCCACCAAAGACTACATTACCCATAATACTCTCTGCCCGGACTCATCATCCCTGATTACATTCACCTGTCTCATTACCCTGTTCACCTCACCCTATATAAGCCTGGTTATCTTAATCTTTCTTTGCAAAGTCTTGTTAGGGCCCTATTGGAATTGCTCAGCCTATTTTTATTCTTCTCCCAAATTAATCGCATTTTTGAGGGCCTAAACATGCTCGAAAACTCACGAAACTTTGCACCCGCGTCAGAAGTGGTGAAAATGTACGTCTGATATGGGTTTCAGAATTAGGCGTGGCAAAATGGCTCGATAGCGCCACCTACAAAATTTCAATTAAGTGCCGTTCGAGCTACGTTTCACCTACAAGTATGAAATTTGGTAGACACATGTAACAGCCCAATACCTACAAAAACTCTAAAAACCCAACAGGAAGTGAGATATTTAGAATTTTTCTCTGCAAAATTTGTGCTGTTTTTGCCATTTCCAGACGTTGTACTTCTACGTCGTACGTTTACCAACTCCTCCAAGAGATTTAATCAGATCAACATCATATTTGCACAGTCTAATCTAAAGGCCTTTGCGATGTTAAATTATGAAGATCTTGCGTTTTCCCTGGAGGGCGTGTCCGTGGCGGCCTGACAAAATCTGATGTTTCACCATGACACAGGAAGCTGTTGTAAGTCAGGCATTCAATGTCCGATCTGCCCCAAGCTTCATAGTCCTAATGTGAAGACATCTACATGTCAATATTCAGTTATAGTCATAGTGCCACATTCTGGCAGCAGGAAGTGTGGCACATTGAAGTGACTTTGCCATATTTCTCCTATATTTACCTATATTTACTATATTTAGCCCCCAGTCTGTCATGCCAGACCCCCTAAAACTATCAACTATCATGTTATCATTTATTAAATAAAGACTTTGCTTTTCTGCGCATGCGTGTCGTGATAGCTCTTCGTCAGAAGTGCAACGCTTGTGCTGCATGTCAGCCGGAATGAGCCGGAGGCGGGAGACGATGTAAAATAAATTACTTTCATGACGTCTCGCGGCACATAGGACGTTGTAGAAGGTATTTTCTGTGATTGATTAGCCTGCATGAATGCATTAAATGTATACAATGTGTATGGTAATGTGCCATCCCAAATTAGCTTTCCATAGTATGGAGCCCAGCCAGCACATGATATGTGGACAAAATATAAGTTTGCTATAGGCAAACTAGCCACTAGTTAAGAATTCGTATTGTTTTCATTTAGTTAAATCGTGGATGTGATTTACTGAAACAAGGTAATAAATGGTGAGAATGAATTCTCAGTTCGTACTGTAGTTAATCATCATCATCCAGTTTATTTCAGCATTGATTGGTCACACTATTCAAACCCAAGCAATCAAGTTTTTTTGTTGACAATTTTTTTTTTCATTTACCAGTATGATAATAATGAGATCTCAGGTGAAAAAAGTACACAACACTTCAATAATGTACTTAAAGTGCTCTATTTTCGAGCACGATATTTGTAGGCTATTTTATATGCTAAAATTCACCTTTAGTAGGCTACGTCTTAAGATAATCTAAAGGAGAAGTTCACTTTCAAATTAAAACCAGCACATAACTTACTCTCAAGTGTAACCCCATCATCTAACAAGAGATAAGATAACTCAAAAAGGGCAACAACCACAGTGTGTTTCTTTGCAAATATAACAAGGTTTATTATACAACATTCACGAATAGCCCAACAAGTAATCAGAACTGGCAAAAGGGTCAAAACAATAAAAACAAAGAAACAAACATATAACCATTACAGACAGGGTTCCCAATCATATCCAATGGAAATAACTCTGCAAATAAGTGCACACTCAATCACCAATAAAACACCTTTTCACTCCAAACTCCAAAGCAAAAGTAAATCACCAAATCAAACCACTACAAATTGTTCCCTCCCATCTTAACAGAGTAAACCATATCTAAGACAATGGGAACCCCACTGGTTATGAGTACAAAACAAAATAAAACAACAAAACAAAAACACAAACACTTTGCCACTTCAATACACAAGACACCAATCAATATTAGTCATCTCTTCAGATACTCATTTAGCCATAAACGCTTTCAATAAAGTAAACGGCAATCATGCATCATCTGTGTTGCTAACGATATCTGCTTAATTCTCTGAGGCACCAGTCAACACCATTCCCTTAAGGATACGTCACATTTCAGTTCTATGCTGCTCAAATCACTGGTCTTTTCATCTGCCATTACACAAGCAGTGATGTTTTTCAAACCCAGCACATGGTACCACAAAAAGGAAGCACCAACATGTCTGATTTCCTTTTATAGTGTGTTGACTCATGGGGTTCGTAGTCCATCTAATTTGTAGTCCTACAACTACCCCATTACAATTCACCCCCTTAATTTAAATCGACGGCCCGTCGATGGAATTTCTAAGACCATGGTCGAAAAAACAGGGTATTTCTAACGTTGGAGAGCTCTGTCATAGGGAGAGAGGCATGAACCTTTTGCTGGACTTCTCTACTGCCGACTGAGGAAGGTGGTATAGATTTGTATGCTGCCCCGCTGTGGACCGTGCTGTCCGTCTCAGTGAGCCCACCTCTAACTGCAAAGGTGGTTCATCTTGACATGGCTCGAAGATCACCTCACGGTCAGGGCCACGTTCTTCTCCTAAGGGGGGCATAACATATTCATCCACCACAGTTACACGAGGCAATTCCCCTGACACCATGACTGTCACATCCCCTCCAAAATCTTCATAATCGCTGCTCAAAGGGGGCAGTCCCAGATCTTCTGCTTGGCCATCTGATGGGACATAAACTGGTCGTAGCTCACTACGGTGGATGTGTCTCACTTTACCCCCACCAATTGGAACAATAGAATATACTGACCCTTGACCTTCAGGGCATCGAACAATTCGGTATTTGGTTGGGTTCCAGGCATCCTGGATTTTACTTCTGCCTTTGTGACCGTGGGCTCTCTGATGTACCAGCTGGCCTTCCTGTAAGGACTTATGACACACCTTAGCACCTTAGCAAGGCACGCTGAGCTGCAGCCTTCTGAAGACGAGCTCGGGCACTGTTAAAAATCTTTTCCAGATTATCTCGATGATCAGCCATCCAATCAAAGTTGGTTTGACCATAGTCATCCAATCCTAGCATAAAATCTACAGGTAGATGTGGTTCTTGTCCAAACATCAAAACATAAGGACAATAGCCCGTAGACTGGTGCTCTGTGGTGTTATATGCAAAAACCACTTGAGACAAATGTGACGGCCAATCGCTTTTTTTTCTCAGCAGGAAGGGTGCGCAGCAAGTCATGCATAGTTCTATTAAACCGCTCACACTGACCATTCCCCTGTGGCCGATATGGTGTAGTATGAGTCTTGGTAATTCCATGAATTAGACAAAGTTCTTGAATCAAGCGGCTCTCAAAGCACCTTCCCTGGTCTGAATGTAACTGTCGTGGGACACCAAACATATAAAACCACCGTTCCACCAGTACCCGAGCGACCGTCCTAGCAGTCTGGTCTTTTGTAGGGATTGCCTGGGTGAATTTTGAAAACACATCCGTCATAATTAGCACATTTTCCATTCCATTAGTTGACGGTTCCAACAGTGTGAAATCAATAGCCAAGACATCTAGTGGTCTATCAGCTACCAAATGCCCCATGAAAGTACGCACCTTTGGTCTAACTACCTTTGACAGGGTACAGCGCTGACATTTCCTACACCAATCCTCAACATAGCTATACATTCCTGGCCAATAACACCGAGCCCTTACTAGCCTTGCGGTTCGCTCCATCCCCTGATGACCATGGTCATCATGAAGACAGGTAAGAACCTCTTCCCTGAGGGCAGATGGTAACACCACCTGTCGAATTTCCTTATGGCCTTCTTGTGGCCAGAATCGTCGGTACAAGACTCCATCTACCTTCTCAAACTTCTCCCACTGACGAACTAACTCCAAGACCTCTGGTCGTTCAAGAATGCGTTCTTGTGATGTTGGTGGCTTTTTACAGTCCCAGTAAACCATGAACCTTCCTATAACTGGATCAGCTTCCTGCAGCACCCCCAAATTCTCCTTCAACGGTCTAGGAAAGACAGATATACTATTAACCACTGATACCGGACCCTGCTCACAAACGGACTGCCGTATCTGTTCAGGCACAACTGCAATTGACGCCAGTTCCATCAAAGGGGCGGCACTTTGTCTAGACAAAGCATCGGCATTACCATTATTGCGTCCAGGCTTATATTTTATGTCCAAGTCAAACTCTGCAAGTTGGTTGACCCATCTTTGTTCCAGTGCCCCCAACTTTGCTGTCTGCAAATGACTAAGAGGGTTGTTATCCGTATATACAGTGCACTTATTGCCCAGTAAATACTCTCGAAATTTCTCAGCTACAGCCCATTTTAGAGCCACAAATTCCAAATTCATCGAACTATAATTTTGCATATTACGTTCTGATGGTCTCAAACCTCTACTCGCAAAAGCAACTGGTCGACATTTGCCCTTGATCTCCTGTGACAAAACGGCACCCAACCCCTGAAAGCTTGCATCTATCTCCAAAATGAATGACTTGCTAAAATCAGCATAAGCAAGCACAGGGGCACTAGTCAAAGCTACCTTAAGGGTCTGAAATGCATTCTCACAGGCTTCCACCCAATTATCCCCCAAGTCAACTTTTGGCCGCTTGGTTTTCTGATCCCGAATTACCTTCGCTACTAACGTATTCAACGGCTCCGCAATACGCGAAAACCCTTTTACAAATCGTCGATAGTAACTAGAAAAACCTAAAAATGACCTGAGTTCTTGAAGAGTCTGTGGCCGTTTCCAATTTGCCACCGCAGCTATCTTATCTGGATCAGTCCTAACTCCTGCAGCAGAAACTACATGTCCCAAGTAGCGCACTTCTGATTGGAAAAAGCAACATTTACTGAGTTTGACTTTTAAATTTTGCTGTCTTAACCGACTCAGTGCCAGTTCCAATCTCTGCAGATGCTGTTCTACTGTTGTTGAAAAAATAATCACATCATCCAGATAGAGAAGTAGAGACTGAAAACTTTGGTCACCAAAAATGCGCTCCATGAGCCGTTGAAAAGTACTTGGCCCATTGCAAAGCCCAAAAGGCATCCGGAGAAATTCAAAGAGCCCAAACGGAGTACAGAAGGCAGTCTTAGGACGATCAGCTTCAGCCACTGGCACTTGATTATAGCCACTTGCTAAATCTAATGTGGAAAACCATTTTGCCCCAGTCAGTGCATCTAAGGACTCCTCAATCCTGGGAAGTGGATAAGCGTCCTTCCGAGTCTTAGCATTTAACTGGCGATAATCTACGCACATTCTCAAGGTGCCATCCTTTTTCTTCACCAGCACAATCGGGGATGCATATGGACTACAACTCTCCCTGATGACCTGGCTCTCCAACAGCTGTTTAATGTGAGTTTTCACTGCTTCCAACTGACTAGGGGGAATTCGACGATGGCGCTGACGCACCGGGCCAGCATTCAACAAAGGAATTTGGTGCTCTATTATTTTAGTGCAACCCAAATCACCATCATCCTTAGCAAACACATCATGATATTTATTCAAGAGGTGCTTAACTACTTCCCTTTCAGACTCTGAAAGCCCCGGTAACTCGAACCTTCCCAGCTCACTATGGTTTGAAATAGAAACCGACATCTGGCACTGAATAACCATTTCACTAACATTACCTTGTAAATTCTCTTTAAAGGAAATTTCTTGGTCAGACTGATTAACCACCTCTGCGCTAACCAAACTACCCAACTTAGCTTTTGCAGGTAAATATGCAGTTTCTGTGCTGACATTAACCACAGGTACACAAATTGTGTTTTGGGAAGACTGCAACAATGCAGGAGAAATTAAAATTCCTGCAGGTAATCCACCACTACTCAGAGGTTCTAGTAGAGTGACTACATTTGAAACAGTCTTGGGGCAATAAGCTGTAACTAACCTCATTGTTCCCGCTGGAATCTGCACTGGATGCTTAGCTTGCAGTCGCACATGGCCAATGAAGCCAGGACAAGAAGGATCACTAGTTCTCTGGCACTGCAACAATGCATCCTTCCAGCCTGATTCCGCCTGCTTAACCTGTGGGACTGAAAATAAGGCTGAACCATGTTCTTCAAATAATTCATTATAACACTGCCCTATTATATTCATACCCAACAGGCCAGGAACCAGTCCTTTCTTTTTGGACACAATGATTTCTGGGTCTTTCACAACCAATACACCTTGTTTAGATAGAATTTTCCCCAACACATTAACATCAGTTTCAAAATACCCCACATAGGGGATGTCCAAACCATTGGCAGCTTTTAGCTGAAGCCAACCACATTTTTTTAAAGCATCTGGTGCTAGCTGTCGAAAATGTTGGTCAAAACAAGACTCTGTTATTGTGGTCACCATTGACCCAGTATCCAGCAGACATGAAACAGGAACACTCCCCATTTGAATGATAACAGTGGGACATTCACCAATAAGACGTTGTACCACTGTAGGGACAAAACCAGGCTTGAGGTCTTTAAACCTTCACTGCCTACTTCAGTAGTCTGACTAGTAGCAACGGGGGAGACAGGTTGATCATCCTCCCCAAGTGTTTCTCTTGTAGTCACCCTAGCTGGGCTAGATCCAGACTCACCAGGCCATGGTTGTCTGCAATATCGGGCAATATGACCCTGTTTATTACAACGTAAACACTTCCGAAAAGAATTTTGCCTTGTTAAAGAGATGGAAGATTCATTACTCAAGGGTTTAAGATGATCAAGACGCTTAGTAATCTCATCAATTTGAGCTTGTTGTTGCTTTAACAGCTCCTTGATTTCTTTTAATTCAGGAGATTCCTTGTGCATCTGTGGTTCAATTACTCTACCCTGAGCAACATTACACCATAACTGAGCAGCAGAGGGAGTCACTTCCCTCTTCCCTTCCTCATTCCATCTTATGGCTTCGCTTCGAACATCAAGTAAAGTACAGTGTGGAGTTTGTCTTACAAAACGATTGAGTTCGCGTTTAAGCGCTACATCATTAACATGTTCCACAAACTGATCACGAAGAACTTGGTCAGCATTTGGGACACCATCTGGTCGACTTGCGAGAATAGAGTCCATCAAAGACCTAAGTGCATGAGAAAATTCAACAAGGGATTAACCCTCTCTTTGTTTTCAATCATAAAACCCCTTCTGCAGCTGCACAAATGTTTGCTTTGCACCATACATACTTCTTAATACCTTAAAGTTAAGTTCAGGAGTTTCTCGTTCAGCTGCTGGTCGGAGTTTAATCTCCATTCTGGCTTCCCCTCCCAAATGATCTAGCAGAAATGCTACCCGCTCTCGTACAGTCCAACTCCCATCCCCAATGCAGGCCTCAGCCTCCTCAATCCACTCCTCAATGTTCAAATTAGAGTCCAAGTCCCCGACGAACCGGTGACACTTCCGCTCCCGAGGAACATACATCACCCTGCTGAAAGGCACAGAAGGTGGAGCATTAAGGTTGGTTAACGTCACGGCTGGATTCAGAACGTTCTCTCATTAACTGTTCATTTGTAGCCTGTAGACTACGTATCTGCTCCCGCAACTCTGTCAACTCCTGCTCCATAGCTACCGTTTTTCTTCTTGCACGATTGCCGTTTACTTGCACAATTACCTATTAAATACCAACACACACAAAAAAATGGCTATCAACACAGAAAATGGAAAGAGAGAAATTTTGCACATTTGCAAGATGCACATTTAAACACACTGTAGTGCTGCCCAAAAATTAAACATCCTGCCGACTACGCCATTTGTAACCCCATCATCTAACAAGAGATGAGGAGAACTCAAAAAGGGCAACAACCACAGTGTGTTTCTTTGCAAATATAACAAGCTTTATTATACAACATTCACGAATAGCCCAACAAGTAATCAGAACTGGCAAAGGGTCAAAACAATAAAAACAAAGAAACAAACATATAACCATTACAGACAGGGTTCCCAATCATATCCAATGGAAATAACTCTGCAAATAAGTGCACACTCAATCACCAATAAAACACCTTTTCACTCCAAACTCCAAAGCAAAAGTAAATCACCAAATCAAACCACTACAAATTGTTCCCTCCCATCTTAACAGAGTAAACCATATCTAAGACAATGGGAACCCCACTGGTTATGAGTACAAAACAAAATAAAACAACAAAACAAAAACACAAACACTTTGCCACTGACATACTACAAGCAGAGAGCTGTAAACCTCATTTCTGCTCGTCTTCAGCATTCTTTAGAGCATTGCAGTACATTTGCGGCATATAGACGCAAGTGCCATTACGTACTGAAGCTTTAGAAACAAAACCAATGGTTAAAAAACAAAAATATAAAAGTGAGGTGAGCAACACTATGCATTTTGCCGCCTTCACGCTCGCTGTCGTTACTAAGCAACCGGGTAAACAGCTGCTGCTTTGATGACGCAAACAAACGCACCCCGGTTCGGATCCAAATAATATAATATGAACACAGTGCAGCGGGGGGCAGGGGGAGGGGGGGAGCAATCGAACTTGGGTTCGGTCCAGGCAATCGAACCAAGTGTGAAAGCACCCTTAAGTCATGGGCTGGTTTTAATTTGAAAGTGAACTTCTCCTTTAAGAACATCTAAGTGTACTCAACTGTAAGTACACTTGAACCCATCTTTTAAACACTTTATTTTCATACACAGGTTCAAGTGTACTACGAGTGGTAACTAAGTATTTTGTTAATACACATGTTAAAATCACATTTTAGTTCATATTCATGGTGTCTCAAAATAGCACAGTTGAGTACACTTAGATGTTCTTACGATTATCTTAAGAAGTACTAAATAATAATTTTTAGTATATTAAGTAGAACAATGACTTTAAGTACATTATGGAAGTGTGCTTTCAATTATTATTATTTATTTTTTTATACCTGGGATGGTGACTAACAAGATTATGTTTCCATTTATGCATTTTAAAGGTATAATTGTTTTTTTATAGATGGATATACGACGCTTTAAAAAAAAAATGCTGAAAGACGGAGAGAGCAAATGGGTGGAGAAAAAGTTACAGAGACTGAAGGGGTCACAGGAGACAGAGAGTTATACGCCCATGACTCACTGCGGAGTTGTCAGTTTTTTAGGTTTTAACGGCGAATGTGCTCTTATAGGTCAACACGTTCTCATGAAATGCGTATATATAACACAATTTGTATTTATCGTGCAATTTATACACCAAAATGACTTTTTACGTGCATATGATACGCATTGTCAACTAGGTTGAGTGGTGTGGGTTACGCGCCAGCATCATGAGCACAGACAGCGCGCCAGAATCCAGTTCTCTTTCGCTCTTGAACAAACTATAACACACAGAATTATGCCTAAATGTCCGTTTTGTCGAGTATCCTCAGAAGAACAGTTTTAAATGAGTTAAATAACATCTTAAATTAACTTAAAGAGTTGTAAGGAAATGGGACGCGTGTGACAGCGCACCAGATCCGCATCATGTTCGGCAGCGGCAGATCTTAAAGTCACAGCAGCACTAACTACTAATGAAGTTTGAAGCCTAATAAATGTTAATAAGCCTTCAATTACACTGTAATGTTGAATGGCTATAATTAATGTTTAAAATGGGGGAGGGTCTATTTCAGAGACATCAGTATCAGTGATACCGGGCTTCATTCATAAAAAGATGCCATTGACTTTGTCCTATCAGTGTGGCTCTCCCTGAAAAAATTAAATAAAATACAAATTCTGACATTTTCTCACCATTATGTTGTTCCAAAATATGGTATTTTTTCCCAATTTTTCCAATCTCTTTAACACTTCAAAATGGAAAAAGATATTGATGTGCCAGAACTTGTTTTCCCTTCATTAGAACTACCCTAATAAGTAAGTTAGGGTTAGGGTTCACTTTCTCTCTATTCTTTGAACCATATCCAATTGCCTAGGCTAATGAGGAAGAAGAAAGAATGGGTAGAGAGAAGATGGGAGTAATGTTTATTTAAATTCGTTATGAATTTGTAAATAACTGGTTAGTGTGGTTTTTGTTTTACTTCAATATGTTTATGCATTTAATTTTGTGCAGTAGACACACCATTATAGGTTTGTTTCATCCTATTCATCTTGCAGTGCATGGAGAGAAAGAAAAGGAAGTGAAGGAACCACATGTGAAGACAGGGACGGAAGAGCTAGAAGGACTTCACATGCAGCCTTAGGGAGACTATACAGAGAAAGCACAGATGCAGATTGTGTTTATATTTGCTGCTTATAATGGTTTGCAAGTT
>JARQWZ010008293.1:0-10000 GCA_033150135.1 Gobio occitaniae
ACATCACATGACACACTCAGATCATCAACATCACAGGACACACGCTCAGATCATCAACATCACAGGACACACACTCAGATCATCAACATCACAGGACACACACACTCAAATCATCAACATCACAGGACCCACACTCAGATCATCAACATCACAGGACACACGCTCAGATCATCATCACATGACACACGTCTGACACACGCTCAGATCATCAACATCACATGACACACGCTCAGATCATCCACATGACACACGCTCAGATCATCAACATCACATGACACACGTCTGACACACGCTCAGATCATCAACATCACAGGACACACGCTCAGATCATCATCACATGACACACGTCTGACACACGCTCAGATCATCAACATCACATGACACACGCTCAGATCATCATCACATGACACACGCTCAGATCATCAACATCACATGACGCACGTCTGACACACGCTCAGATCATCAACATCACATCACACTCAGATCATCAACATCACATGACACACGCTCAGATCATCATCATCACATGACACACTCAGATCATCAACATCTCATGACACACGCTCAGATCATCAACATCTCATGACACACGCTCAGATCATCAACATCTCATGACACACGTCTGACACACGTTCAGATCATCAACATCACATGACACACGCTCAGATCATCACATCACATGACACACACTCAGATCATCAACATCACATGACACACGCTCAGATCATCAACATCACATGACACACGCTCAGATCATCAACATCTCATGACACACGTCTGACACACGCTCAGATCATCAACATCACATGACACACACTCAGATCATCAACATCACATGACACACCTCAGATCATCAACATCACATGACACACGCTCAGATCATCAACATCTCATGACACACGTCTGACACACGCTCAGATCATCAACATCACATGACACACGCTCAGATCATCAACATCACATGACACACACTCAGATCATCAACATCAGAGGACACACACTCAGATCATCAACATCACAGGACACACACTCAGATCATCAACATCACAGGACACACGCTCAGATCATCAACATCACAGGACACACGCTCAGATCATCACATCACATGACACACGTCTGACACACGCTCAGATCATCAACATCACATGACACACGTCTGACACACGCTCAGATCATCAACATCACATGACACACGCTCAGATCATCAACATCACATGACACACTCAGATCATCAACATCAGAGGACACACACTCAGATCATCAACATCACAGGACACACACTCAGATCATCAACATCACAGGACACACACTCAGATCATCAACATCACAGGACCACACGCTCAGATCATCAACATCAGAGGACACACGCTCAGATCATCAACATCACAGGACACACCTCAGATCATCAACATCACAGGACACACGCTCAGATCATCAACATCACAGGACACACGCTCAGATCATCAACATCACAGGACACTCACTCAGATCATCAACATCACAGGACACACACTCAGATCATCAACATCACAGGACACACACTCAGATCATCAACATCACAGGACACACACTCAGATCATCAACATCACAGGACACACACTCAGATCATCAACATCACAGGACACACGCTCAGATCATCAACATCTCCAGGACACACACTCAGATCATCAACATCACAGGACACACACTCAGATCATCAACATCACAGGACACACACTCAGATCATCAACATCACAGGACACACACTCAGATCATCAACATCACAGGACACACACTCAGATCATCAACATCACAGGACACACACTCAGATCATCAACATCACAGGACACACACTCAGATCATCAACATCACAGGACACACACTCAGATCATCAACATCACAGGACACACGCTCAGATCATCAACATCTCATGACACACACTCAGATCATCAACATCACAGGACACACACTCAGATCATCAACATCACAGGACACACACTCAGATCATCAACATCACAGGACACACACTCAGATCATCAACATCACAGGACACACGCTCAGATCATCAACCCATTCACAGGACACACGCTCAGATCATAAACATCACAGGACACACACTCAGATCATCAACATCACAGGACACACACTCAAATCATCAACATCACAGGACCCACACTCAGATCATCAACATCACAGGACACACACTCAGATCATCATCACATGACACACGCTCAGATCATCAACATCACATGACACACGCTCAGATCATCATCACATGACACACGCTCAGATCATCAACATCACATGACACACGTCTGACACACGCTCAGATCATCAACATCACAGGACACACGCTCAGATCATCAACATCACAGGACACACGCTCAGATCATCAACATCACATGACACACACTCAGATCATCAACATCACATGACACACGCTCAGATCATCAACATCACATGACACACGCTCAGATCATCATCACATGACACACGCTCAGATCATCAACATCACATGACGCTCAGATCATCAACATCACATGACACACGCTCAGATCATCATCATCACATGACACACTCAGATCATCAACATCTCATGACACACGCTCAGATCATCAACATCTCATGACACACGCTCAGATCATCAACATCTCATGACACACGTCTGACACACGCTCAGATCATCAACATCACATGACACACGCTCAGATCATCAACATCACATGACACACGTCTGACACTCGCTCAGATCATCAACATCTCATGACACACGCTCAGATCATCAACATCACATGACACACGTCTGACACACGCTCAGATCATCAACATCACATGACACACGCTCAGATCATCAACATCACATGACACGTCTGACACACGCTCAGATCATCAACATCTCATGACACACGCTCAGATCATCAACATCACATGACACACGTCTGACACACGCTCAGATCATCAAAATCACATGACACACGTCTGACACACGCTCAGATCATCATCATCACATGACACACGTCTGACACACGTTCAGATCATCAACATCACATGACAAACGCTCAGATCATCAACATCACATGACACACGCTCAGATCATCAACATCACATGACACACGCTCAGATCATCAACATCACATGACACGTCTGACACACGCTCAGATCATCAACATCTCATGACACACGCTCAGATCATCAACATCACATGACACACGTCTGACACACGCTCAGATCATCAAAATCACATGACACACGTCTGACACACGCTCAGATCATCATCATCACATGACACACGTCTGACACACGTTCAGATCATCATCATCACATGACAAACGCTCAGATCATCAACATCACATGACACACGCTCAGATCATCAACATCACATGACACACGTCTGACATGAGTTTGTTAAACTACCCTCATGGTCCAGGCCCCAGCTTACTAACTATACCACAACAACTCTTCCCCAGAGCAATACAAAATGGCCTCCCCCCCCTTATTTAATATTCTCGGAGGAGGGGTTTATGTAAATATTGGGGCTGGTGATGTCACAGACCCTGGAGGAATGTCTACCGGCCGTTTGCTGTAGTCTTTAGAAACTGATTTCTTTAAAAGCTAATATCTCCCTTTGCTTTAAAATTTGAACGTTGTAACTTTGCAGATGTTGTTTATGCTCAAACAGCAACACTACACACTAGCTAAAGGTAGAAAAGTGAAATCGTGTTTTACCAGCCCTTTAAAGTGTGGCTTTAGACCTGACTGACCTCAGAACAGTGAAGAGCAGCTTTAGACCTGACTGACCTCAGAACAGTGAAGAGCAGCTTTAGACCTGACTGACCTCAGAACACTGAAGAGCAGCTTTAGACCTGACTGACCTCAGAACAGTGAAGAGCAGCTTTAGACCTGACTGACCTCAGAACAGTGAAGAGCAGCTTTAGACCTGACTGACCTCAGAACAGTGAAGAGCAGCTTTAGACCTGACTGACCTCAGAACAGTGAAGAGCAGCTTTAGACCTGACTGACCTCAGAACAGTGAAGAGCGGCTTTAGACCTGACTGACCTCAGAACAGTGAAGAGCAGCTTTAGACCTGACTGACCTCAGAACAGTGAAGAGCAGCTTTAGACCTGACTGACCTCAGAACAGTGAAGAGCAGCTTTAGACCTGACTGACCTCAGAACAGTGAAGAGCAGCTTTAGACCTGACTGACCTCAGAGCAGTGAAGAGCGGCTTTAGACCTGACTGACCTCAGAACAGTGAAGAGCGGCTTTAGACCTGACTGACCTCAGAACACTGAAGAGCAGCTTTAGACCTGACTGACCTCAGAACAGTGAAGAGCAGCTTTAGACCTGACTGACCTCAGAACAGTGAAGAGCAGCTTTAGACCTGACTGACCTCAGAACAGTGAAGAGCAGCTTTAGACCTGACTGACCTCAGAACAGTGAAGAGCAGCTTTAGACCTGACTGACCTCAGAACAGTGAAGAGCAGCTTTAGACCTGACTGACCTCAGAACAGTGAAGATTGGCTTTAGACCTGACTGACCTCAGAACAGTGAAGAGCGGCTTTAGACCTGACTGACCTCAGAACAGTGAAGGGCGGCTTTAGACCTGACTGACCTCAGAACAGTAAAGTGTGGCTTTAGACCTGACTGACCTCAGAACAGTGAAGAGCGGCTTTAGACCTGACTGACCTCAGAACAGTGAAGAGCGGCTTTAGACCTGACTTACCTCAGAACAGTGAAGAGCGGCTTTAGACCTGACTGACCTCAGAACAGTGAAGAGCGGCTTTAGACCTGACTGACCCCAGAACACTGAAGAGCGGCTTTAGACCTGACTGACCTCAGAACAGTGAAGATCGGCTTTAGACCTGACTGACCTCAGAACAGTGAAGTGCGGCTTTAGACCTGACTGACCTCAGAACAGTGAAGAGCGGCTTTAGACCTGACTGACCTCAGAACAGTGAAGAGCAGCTTTAGACCTGACTGACCTCAGAACAGTGAAAAGCGGCTTTAGACCTGACTGACCTCAAAACAGTGAAGAGCGGCTTTAGACCTGACTGACCTCAGAACAGTGAAGTGTGGCTTTAGACCTGACTGACCTCAGAACAGTGAAGATTGGCTTTAGACCTGACTGACCTCAGAACAGTGAAGAGCAGCTTTAGACCTGACTGACCTCAGAACAGTGAAGAGCAGCTTTAGACCTGACTGACCTCAGAACACTGAAGAGCGGCTTTAGACCTGACTGACCTCAGAACACTGAAGAGCGGCTTTAGACCTGACTGACCTCAGAACAGTGAAGTGTGGCTTTAGACCTGACTGACCTCAGAACAGTGAAGATTGGCTTTAGACCTGAATGACCTCAGAACAGTGAAGAGCAGCTTTAGACCTGACTGACCTCAGAACAGTGAAGAGCAGCTTTAGACCTGACTGACCTCAGAACACTGAAGAGCGGCTTTAGACCTGACTGACCTCAGAACAGTGAAGATCGGCTTTAGACCTGACTGACCTCAGAACACTGAAGAGCGGCTTTAGACCTGACTGACCTCAGAACACTGAAGAGCGGCTTTAGACCTGACTGACCTCAGAACAGTGAAGAGCGGCTTTAGACCTGACTGACCTCAGAACAGTGAAGAGCAGCTTTAGACCTGACTGACCTCAGAACACTGAAGAGCAGCTTTAGACCTGACTGACCTCAGAACAGTGAAGAGCAGCTTTAGACCTGACTGACCTCAGAACAGTGAAGAGCAGCTTTAGACCTGACTGACCTCAGAACAGTGAAGAGCAGCTTTAGACCTGACTGACCTCAGAACAGTGAAGAGCGGCTTTAGACCTGACTGACCTCAGAACAGTGAAGAGCAGCTTTAGACCTGACTGACCTCAGAACAGTGAAGAGCAGCTTTAGACCTGACTGACCTCAGAACAGTGAAGAGCAGCTTTAGACCTGACTGACCTCAGAACAGTGAAGAGCAGCTTTAGACCTGACTGACCTCAGAACAGTGAAGAGCAGCTTTAGACCTGACTGACCTCAGAACAGTGAAGATTGGCTTTAGACCTGACTGACCTCAGAACAGTGAAGAGCGGCTTTAGACCTGACTGACCTCAGAACAGTGAAGGGCGGCTTTAGACCTGACTGACCTCAGAACAGTAAAGTGTGGCTTTAGACCTGACTGACCTCAGAACAGTGAAGAGCGGCTTTAGACCTGACTGACCTCAGAACAGTGAAGAGCGGCTTAAGACCTGACTTACCTCAGAACAGTGCAGAGCGGCTTTAGACCTGACTGACCTCAGAACAGTGAAGAGCGGCTTTAGACCTGACTGACCTCAGAACACTGAAGAGCGGCTTTAGACCTGACTGACCTCAGAACAGTGAAGTGCGGCTTTAGACCTGACTGACCTCAGAACAGTGAAGTGCGGCTTTAGACCTGACTGACCTTAGAACAGTGAAGTGTGGCTTTAGACCTGACTGACCTTAGAACAGTGAAGTGTGGCTTTAGACCTGACTGACCTCAGAACAGTGAAGTGCGGCTTTAGACCTGACTGACCTTAGAACAGTGAAGTGTGGCTTTAGACCTGACTGACCTTAGAACAGTGAAGTGTGGCTTTAGACCTGACTGACCTCAGAACAGTGAAGAGCAGCTTTAGACCTGACTGACCTCAGAACAGTGAAGTGCAGCTTTAGACCTGACTGACCTCAGAACAGTGAAGTGCGGCTTTAGACCTGACTGACCTCAGAACAGTGAAGTGCGGTGCTCCGTCTCTGCAGCTGCTCGCCGTCTCTTCGTTCAGATTCACTAGCTCCTCCCACTCCTCCGTCAGCTGTTGCCAGGGGCAACGGAATGGCGCCAAGCAACCATGTTTGATGTAGTTGGTGCGTTTTGATGGAGGACGCCTGAAAGCAGCGGAAAATGATTCTCTATTTTATCACGGACACTGTGCAAAAAACCAACAACAACATCTCTCAACTCCTCTCCCACCTTTTGAACTTCTCTAGAAGTTGCGCCTCCTGCTCGGATTGGAAGCGCTCTCCTGCAGGGCAGTCTGGGTAATCGTGAGGGAAGTGAGGCTGACCCATGAACTGGGAGTGTTTGATGCTCATGTGGAGGCCACCAACACGAACACCACGATATACCTGCAGAACAACATGAGCGCTTTAAACACACTGATCGTCATGAGCGCTTTAAACACACTGATCGTCATGAGCGCTTTAAACACACTGATCGTCATGAGCGCTTTAAACACACTGATCGTCATGAGCGCTTTAAACACACTGATCGTCATGAGCGCTTTAAACACACTGATCGTCATGAGCGCTTTAAACACACTGATCGTCATGAGCGCTTTAAACACACTGATCGTCATGAGCGCTTTAAACACACTGATCGTCATGAGCGCTTTAAACACACTGATCGTTAGGGATGCCACAATTCTCAATATAATATTGAACCGTTCGGTACGGCATTCACGGTTCAATACGCGCTTGTGAAATGCGGTTTTTCGGTTTTGCATTGAATTAATTATTTTTCTGCAAATTCTATCATTTTCCTCCATCCCAATACTGAACAACGCGACATACATTCACATCACACGTTAGTGGTGGAGTTATACTCACGGAACACTAGTTATTCACAATCATGAAAGTTCATTATTTGCATGTGTTTTAAAGCCTTGCCGGTTCATTCGCGTGCGCGGTTTTAACATGCGCTTTTCAGAGCGCGCGCACTAAACGCCTGTCAAACACGTGATTACTGAACTAAGTAGTCGTCTTACTGCGCTAATACTGTCAAATACACTCAAGGTTAATATAAACACAGTTGGTTATGTCTAAAGTGAAAGTAAAATCGCAATCGTGTCTGTATATTACATGCACGCGGTCTTAAATTGAGAACAGTGCAGCCTATAGTGAACACGCGGTCCTTAAAGGGACAGTTCACCTGTAAAATTGTCATTATTTACTCACTCTAATATTGTTTCGAACCTGTATTCATTTCTCGATGACAGAATTTTCATTTTTGAACGAACTATCCCTTTAATGTTAATACAACAACAAAAGACAAAGAGAAAATCACTCACTGCTCTTGACTGAAAAACTAATACAGTAGCTTTAATAAGAATCAATGTATATTTTATAGTGACGTCTATGTAGTGTTTTATTTTTACATTTATTCATTTAATTTCATACTTAAATGCTGCTGTACAGCTCTGAGCTGCCAGTGTAAATCTTTATATATATATTTATTTTATATTATACAATTCACTAGGAATGTGTACAAGGTTTTTTTTTTTTTAAGTAAAGTTTAAAGTTTAAGTAAGGTTTTTCAATTCTTTTAAGTAAAATAAAGAAAGATAAAATAAAATAAAATATTTTTTCTCCTTAACCTCTTGCTGTTCCTGTCGCCTAAGAATAGAATAGCAAAAAACCGAACCGAAAACCGTGGTTAAAAACCGAGGTATGTATTGAACCGTGGACTAACTGTATTGTTGCATCCCTACTGATCGTCATGAGCGCTTTAAACACACTGATCGTCATGAGCGCTTTAAACACACTGGGAGAACACGCTTCCAGATCTGGGGTCAGAAACACTGGTAAGTCCTGTTTTACATTTCAAACATTTCATGCTTTAAAAGCGACACAAGAGCTCATTGTTGAGCTGTTAAAGCTGCACTATGTAAGATTTTCTCAGTCAAATATCCCAACACCACTAGGCCAGTGTTACACATGTTGTTCAGTTGAGTACTCAAAATCCCAAATGTTTCCAACTATGTGTAAATCGTGAGATGCTATTTTACCCGAGGAACCGTGACGAGTGAGGGCCTGGCCTGTCGATGACATCATATCTGCTTTCCCCTCAGTTTGCGGTTTTATTCTGAGAGAAATATAGTCGTACGTTGATCTGCCATTCGTGGGTCTTTAATGCGGATACTCTCCTCATGTGTTTGCAGTTTAAATATAATGATGTATTTAAAAGTTAATGGCCAAACGTATCATTACAAAAGTTCTCAATGCGGCTGCAGGTGAAATATAATGTGGATAACACTGAATAAATATCTTTTCGTCAGGTTAAAAACTGATAATTGACCTCACTTAACCGTCGGACATCCGCCATGTTTGTAGTTTTAACAAATTTTATCCGCGTTTGTATCGAATCCTCGTCCATCTCGCAATGGGTTGTGGGTAATATTAGTCGTTAGAGTGCGCATCGATCTGCACTTCGGATTCTGACCGGAAAAGTAGACAATCCGGGTATCTTTGGAATACTCTTCTAATTTTATTTTCGAAAACTATTTAGTGCGAATTGGGATGCAGCACATGATTTACTCTCCGTCAGGTCATCCTGTATATGACATTCTTCTATACACTAAAATATATATAGTAACACTTTACTTCGAGGCTCTGCTCTGGAGTTTAGTACTAAATAAAAAAACTTGGGGGTGATATTTGACAAAAATTTATCATTTGACCCTCATGTCCAAAATACAGTCAAAAAAATTCTCACCTCAGAAACATTGCAAAACTACGCCCCATGCTATCTGTTTCTGTTGCGGAAAAATGTATTAATACTTTCGTATTTTCTCGCATTGATTATTGCAATGCTCTTCTGGCTGGGTTCTCTAAAACTTACCTTAAAGGGTTAGTTCACCCAAAAATGTAAATTCTGTCATTAATTCCTCACCCTCATGTCGTTGGACACCCGTCAGACCTCCGTTCATCTTCAGACACAAATGAAGATATTTTAGTGTAAATCTGATGCTCTGAAAGGCCTCCATTAGCTCAATGGTACAGTTCACTCTCAAGACCCTTAAAAGGCACTAAAGACGTCGTTACAAAGTCCATCTCACTACAGTGGTTCTACAATAACTTTATGAAGACGAGAATAGTTGTGCGCAAAAAACCCCTAAATAACGACTTACATAGTGATGACGATTTCAAAACATGGCCTCAAGAAAGCTTCGAATCGTTATGAATCAGTGAGTCGATTCAGCGGTTTGAATCGCCAAATTTCAGCAGTTTGACACGCGATCCGAATCA
>JARQWZ010008293.1:15000-28295 GCA_033150135.1 Gobio occitaniae
TTTTATGCGATGAAATTGCGGGAACTTGCAAAAACTGCGGTTTGATGAAAAAGAGAAAAGAAAAAGTGATTCCCCCAACACCCTGTTCTCACTAGGCTACTACCTTAATGCAAAGAGTCATTTCTCATTACTTCCCATGATAAGCAAGCATAGGCCTACTACATCACAGAACCTGCTGGAATATTTAAATTCATAAACACATGGCTCAAACTTACAAAACATTGATGAGTCAAACAAGTTCTGTAGCTTTACAAAAGGAATATGCTACAACTTCAGTAAAAATGAATAAATAAAATATAAAATAAAATGTGCTTCCTGTTTTACAGAGGTAGCTATACAAAACAGACACCTGTTAAAATAAGTGCAATCTCTTACTGTAACGTAAATGTACATACTACTAATATACTAACAACTGTAAGGTTTTTGAAACTAGTATGATTTAATCCACTGGTAACAAAAAAAGTGCAATCTTAAAACTGTAAAGTTGCATCAACTCCTGTATTAAACTACAACAGTCCACTGTGAAAATGAAAACAGGAGCTGAATCTGAAATCGCCCCCTAAAACCTCATTCACTATTCCCTTCATTAGTCCACTAATACAGTTCAGTTGAAGGTGTGGATGAAAACAGCCCCTGTGTGTTCATCAGCTGTACATTCGTTATTGCGGTGCATTGTGGGATTGAATGAATGCACTCAATAACGTCCACTATTGTTTCGGACACCACTAGAGACGGCTGCTCCCTCAGATAGTGCCCTATGTAGGGTATAGGGGGTGATTTCAGATTCAGGCTATAGCTGTGTAGCCTCTAACATCGCAGGGTTTGCAGTTTTTCGATGATGTTCACGTCGCATAATTATGTCACTTAAAGGGATAGTTCACCCAAAAATGAAGATTAGCCCATGATTTACTCTCCCTCAAGCATTCTTCTTTCAGACGAATAAAATCTGAGTTATATTACTAAAGTCCAGGCTAATCCAAGCATTAGAATTGGATTCATAGTTGCTCTGTTTTTGAAGTCCATAAAAAGTGCATCTGTCCATCATATAACTGCTCCAGCGGCTCTGGGGTGTTAATAAAGGCCTTCTGGAGCGAATCGATGCGTTTGTGTAAGAAAAATATCCATATTTAAAACTTTATCAAGTAAACTTTCGGCCTCCGCCTTCTGTGGAAAAGTGTTGAATGTTGAAAGTGAAACTGCAGATGTGTTCGTGACGTCATGACCTGGTCGCGTTAGTCTTTCCATCCGCAGGGGAACTTTCAACACTTCCAGAAATTGAACAGGAAAGGCGGAGTCCGAAAGTTTACTTGATAAAGTTTTAAATATGGATATTTTTCTTACACAAAAGCTGCGTTTCCACCGAAATTACCCGGAACAATTTGTACCAGGAACTTTTTTTACAGGAACTCCCCCCCCCCCCCCAGATCTGCTACTGTCTGCGTTTCCAATGCGGTCTAAAGTACCGGGAAGATTAGGCAAATTAGTCCGGTGATGTAGGACTGCGGCTGCTCCTCCAGTCAGAGATGGACAGGAATCATTTTTGCGCGATACTGTCTGCAACAATAACATTAAGGAGACTCAAGCAGCAAATGTATTGGTTTACTAAAGAGGTCATTAACAAAACGGCTGAAAAGAGACGATCGCTGATACTAAAGCGTATTCTGAGAGCTCGTAAAGCTAGATTTAAAATAAGACAACGTATGTTATGATCAGCTATTACAGACTTTGACCGTGCGGCGGCTCAGACGAACGTGCGCCATCAGACAGAAAGAGTAAGACTGATATTCACTGAACGCAGAACGAACGAACCTCGCAAAAGACTTTTAAAAATGCCGTTTGAAATAAAATGCTGCGTGAGCTCAACCAGTCAGCATGTTCAGCGCCCAGTCCCACCCCTGAAAGTTCCCAAACTTTGAGAAAGTACTACCCCGGGAGCAGGGCCGTTCGGAGGGGGAAATATTTACCCGGACCTTCATTTAGACCCTGCGGTCCAAACACACCGAGTACCAGCCCAAAGTTCCTTCGGTGGAAACGCGGCTAAACGCGTCGATTCGCTTCAGAATGCCTTTATTAACACCCCAGAGCCCCGTGGAGCAGTTATATGACGCACAGATGCACTTTTATGGACTTCAAAAACAGAGCAACTATTACTGCAATTATAATGCTTGGATTAGCCTGGACTTTTGTAATATAACTCGTCTGAGAGAAGAATGTCACACACACCTCGGATGACTTGAGGGAGAGTAAATCATGGGCTAATTTTCATTTTTGGGTGAACTATCCCTTTAACATAGTAAAGAGATGTTTATATGGTTATAGTTTTTAATAACACTGATACTAAGCAAATCTGTATATTTAATAATGTGTGTCAGTGTTTCCTCTAAACATTAAATGGATATTAAATTAAATCACACACAGTGTGTGTAACCATGGGGTGTAAATCAGACACACGGTGTGACTTATTTAATAAACGAGCCTGAAATACAGCAGGACTCTAATTATGAAATGTCTTCATTATTGCAGGAGCGTATAACGCCATGGTCAGCACAATCGTTCAGGATTTACAGATGAAGCACTGGAGCCCAGGGAAACATGCGGTCAGTGTGTGTGTGTGTGTGTGTGTGTGTGTGTGATGTGTGTGTACCTGTTCAGACAGCCGGCCGCGCGTCACACGCTCTCGATGCGCTGCGTCCCACAATGCACTCTGACTGCAGCGAGCCGCCACTCCTCTGAGAGTCAGATCCCGCACGCGCTCGTCCTCTAGTGTGAACAGGACAGCACAAACACTCATCATGTGTGTGTGTGTGTGTGTGTGAGAGAGACGAAGCTCAGGCCCTGCCAGGATTCGAACCTGGTTCATCTGCATGAGGCGCAGAGGCTCCCGGAGCTCAGGGCCAAACACACACACACACGTGCACACACACACATACACACACCCATACCCACACACACACCTGTGCTCTGCTGGAGGTCAGGTACAGTTTTACCACGCTTCTGAGGTAAAGTCAGTCTGGGGTCATCGACAGTCAGTCCCAACACACAGCCTGCTGGGAGCTCTGCTGTTGAACACACTCCTGTAACACACACACACACACTAGGGATGCCACAATTCTCAATATAATATTGAACCGTTCGGTACGGCATTCACGGTTCAATACGCGCTTGTGAATTGTGTTTTTTTCGGTTTCGCATTTAATTAATTATTTTTCTACAAATTCTATCATTGCCTCCATTCCTGAACAACGCGACATACATTCACATCACACGTTAGTGGTGGAGTTATACTCACGGAACACTATAGTTATTCACAATCACCAAAGTTCATTATTTGCATGCGTTTTAAAGCCTTGCCGGTTTCATTCGCGTGCGCGGTTTTAACATGCGCTTTCAGAGCGCGCGCACTAAACAACCTGTCAAACACGTGATTACTGAACTAAGTAGTCGTCTTACTGCACTAATACTGTCAAATACACGCAAGGTTAACATAAACACAGTCGGTTATGTCTAAAGTGAAAGTAAAATCGCAATCGTGTCTGTATATTAGATGTGTAGAGGTCTTAAATTGACAGCAGCGCAGACAGTGAACATGCGGTCCTTAAAGGGACAGTTCACCTGTAAAATTGTCATTATTTACTCACTCTAATATTGTTTCGAACCTGTATTCATTTCTCGATGACAGAATTTTCAGTTTTGAGTGAACTATCCCTTTAATGTTAATACAACAACAAAAGACAAAGAGAAAATCACTCACTGCTCTTGACTGAAAAACTAATACAGTAGCTTTAATAAGAATCAATGTATATTTTATAGTGACGTCTATGTAGTGTTTTATTTTTACATTCATTCATTCAATTTCATACTTAAATGCTGCTGTACAGCTCTGAGCTGCCAGTGTAAATCTTTATATATATTTATTGTATATTATACAATACACTAGGAATGTGTACAAGGGTTTTTTTTAAAGTAAAGTTTTAAGTTTAAGTAAGGTTTTTAAATTCTTTTAAGTGAAATAAAGAAAGAGTATTGCAATAAAAAAAATCTTTTTTCTCTTTAACCTCTTGCGGTTCCTGTCGCCTAAGAATAGAATAACAAAAAATGTATGTGACAAGCCATCAGAACCGAACCGAAAACCGTGGGTAAAAACCGAGGTATGTATTGAACCGTGGACTAACTGTATTGTTGCATCCCTAACACACACACACTCGAATTGAATGCTGTGATGTTGAATGTGAGGCCGGTGTAAAGCGGTCTTCACCTCTCAGCACACTGAAGGTGTCCGCCTGTTCCTGATGGATGCCGCCCTCAGCCTCACTCCACGCCCCCTACAGAACCACAGCCAATCAGCAATGAGCAATGAGCCAGACCCAAGACTGTGATGTCACCAGAAAGCTCTCACCTCACTGGCTGGATGGAGTGTGTCTGTGAGCACCGTGTGGGCCAGCGGACCAATCAGACGAAAGCGCACAATCTCCATGGTGAGGTCACTAAACAGGATATGAAGAATGATCACATAAAGCAGCTCCAGCTGTGAGTTCACATCAGTGTTAATTTCGTTGACGAATAATTTGTCATAATTTTCGACCTTTTTTCACTGACGAAGACGAGACGATAACTCAATTAAAACTAGTGTTGGATGACAAAAACTATGATGAAAATCAACAGGTTTTTTTGCAACAGATAAAAGCGAGAGGAGAATGTTAGTGAGGGACGATTAGGGAAGAGATCCAGTCAGAACTGATGTCCTGTGTAACAGATGCTGATCTAACCGCTGGAAAACACGGCTCACACACCCCCAATCCAGCTCCAGAGCGGCTCAATCAATCAATAACACACATTTATGCCAGGCAATTGATTATGAACTAATGCTGATGAATAATGACAGTGTTTACTTTACGATGTTTATATAGTAATATGTTTTAGACGGTTGTAATGACGCATATTTTATCTCCCTCATCTGAACTTGAATGAGCTCCTGCAACTGCAATAGAGGCGCATACATTTCAAAATAAGAGTCCTGGTGTATTTCCAGCTCGCTTATAATTAAAAGTCACGCATTATATATTCGTTTTTGCTTACACAATAAACTGTATTTAATTTAATTCCCATTTGATTCATAGTCAGGAGGAAAGACCAGTATTTGACACATATTCAATAAAGTATCAGGGTTATAATAGTTAACCAAAACCATTTAAAAAATTGTTTCATTACTTGAAATTAAATAAAAACAATAAATAAACAAACTTATTTAAAGCTTTAGCTTAACCTGATATGGTCTATTGACTAAAACAGAAATACAAAGTTATAAAAACTATAGAGATGTTTTTAAAAAAGTGAATTGAGCTCTTTTGTGTATTTTTAATGTCAAAAACAAAAAGATGTCAATGTCAGTTCAAGTGTCAGTCGGTTATGTGACACTCAGAGGTGGACAGTAACGGAGTACATTTACTTGAGTACATTTACTTAAGTACACTTTTTGAGTATCTGTACTTTACTAAAGTATTATTTTTTAGGGGAACTTTTACTTTAACTTCACTACATTTGAAAGACAAATATCGTACTTTTTACTCCACTACATTTCTATCAAGATCCTCAAAGTCAAAAGTTGTTTCTGTAGCAGCTTTAAAAGTCAGTGGATGATTTTTCTTCTTTAAAAGTTTTTTTTTTTTTTGCAAAATGTAAATGTCTGGGAGAAAGAGAAGCGCAGACATATGGATGAATCTGAAAAAGCATGATGAAGGAGCTCAGTTTAGTCTGTTTTTTTTGTGCCTCTCAGATGCCAGAGCACGAGTACTGAATAGAGCTTTCTTTTGCGTTTTTTTCCGCACTTAAACAGACCAATACACACAAAATGTCAATTTTCATTTTGGAAAGTATTCGTGTAAACAAAGTTGATTATGTCTTAAGTGAACGTAAACAGTTGGGGGAATATCGGATGTGTATCAGTGTGTGGGATTTGTGCATTCTGCCTTAAAGTGACAGCAGCTTTGTAAAGAGCTTTGTAACTTTTAAGTATTTAAATTAGTTCAAGGTGGTCGTAAGCTAGCATGTCGGATGGAGCATCACTAAAGGGCTTAAACCACTGTGCATTTATACAACAATGCAACAATAATAAAATAATGCATTGACAAAAAAAAAGGAAATTTACTTTTGATACTTAAGTACTTTTAAAAGCGAGTACTTCTGTACTTTTACTTAAGTAAAAATTGTTTTTAACAACTCCACACAATATTTGACCAGTAGTACTTTTACTTTCACTCAAGTAATGGAGTTGTGTACTTTGTCCACCTCTGGTGACGCTTAAATGCTTAATGTATTACAATTTAACTAAACTCATTAGATTTTAGGAGACTAAAACTAAAAACAATTCAGGTGACTAAAATATGACTAAAACTAAATAGCATTTTAGTCAACATTTACATTTATGCATTTGGCAGACGCTTTTATCCAAAGCGACTTACAGTGCCCTCATTATAGTCAAAAATCTATGACTAAAACTAAATAAAAAAATGAACACTGGTTCGCACGTAGTTTGTCATGATTGTGAGTGTGTGGTCACCTGATGGTGATGGTGGTGTTGGTGGACTCCCAGCGCACAGGGGCTCCAGCGGGACGCGTCCCATCTCCCAGCAGCCGTTTGGGGGGCGGCCTGGCCTCGCCTCCTTCTGCCTTCCTCTTCCTCCCTGCAGCCGGATCTTCAGCGGGACACGGATCGGACACGGCCTCAAAACACTGACACACCAGCTGCAGCTCGGGCAGCACTTCCTGTCACATGATTACACGACATTCATCATGGCAGAAAACAAAGCAGGGCGTCACGAGACAACAGTGACATCACGGTCGTCTACTGAGGGAACTAACACTGCACACGCGTGTAACATGTTGGTCGAGTAGGGCTGTCAACGAATATTCTAAATTCGAAAATAATATTCGAATAGTTTAAAAAAAAAACGAATTTCAAAGGTGAAAATTAATATTCGAATAAAATTTAACAAATGTGGAAGAGGCGTGGCTGTGTGCTGTGCGAGTGAAGCCTTGTTTATGCTTTCGTCTGTCTCCGCTGACTGTCAAGTCAAGTTAAGTCAACTTTATTTATATAGCGCTTTTAACAATGTAGATTGTTTCAAAAGCAGCTTTACAATGTTAAACAGGAAAATAATGCAGCATAATTTTATTCAGCTGTTTAGCCGTTCTGGAAAAAACGCTGATGTCATCAGTTCATTTCAATTATCATACAGTGACAGTGTGGGCTTTAGATCAATAATTAGATCAGTAATTTAGTTTAAATGGTTAATTTAGTTTATTAATTAGATTTATTTCGATGTTTAGTTGAAAAATGTAGTGTCTGTGCTCCTCCCCAAACGGACGAGGTGTTTATACTCCACTTGATCAGCCTCAAAATGTGTGTGTTCATTTAAACCATTATGAGCAGAGAGGGTGAGGGCGAGAGAGAGAGTGAGTCTGCGGTCTCGGTCATTGGTTGATTTACTTGTGTTTGTGTAGGTAATATGTTGTCAAATATGTTTAACCTTAAATAGACCACCTATACAAGAAGTTATGTCTCTGTATTAATTTGTGCTGTTATTGACGTAATGCGCAACCAGATGTTCGAATATTCGTGTTTTTTTAGAGGGAATATTAGAATGTCATTTTTGAGCAATTTTGACAGCCATATGGTCGAGTCTGACCTGTTTAAGGGCCGGGTGGATCCAGATCCACAGCTGTCTGTCTGAGGTTTCAGGGACCCGGGGCCGCCACAGGAAGTCAGCCGGACCCAGAGAGCCCTGAGGAAACTGATCCGCTCTGTACAGATGGACACGACCCTGACGCGCTCCAGAGAGACACGACGCCGCCGCAAACGAGGGACCTACAACACACAACAACATCAGAGAACCACACACACCAGAGTCCAGAGAACCACACACACACACACTAGAGTCCAGAGAACCACACACACACACACACACACACACTAGAGTCCAGAGAACCACACACACACACACACACACACACACACACACACACACACACACACTAGAGTCCAGAGAACCACACACACATACACACCCACACACCAGAGTCCAGAGAACCACACACACACACACCAGAGTCCAGAGAACCACACACACACACACACTAGAGTCCAGAGAACCACACACACACACACACACACACACACACACTAGAGTCCAGAGAACCACACACACACACACACCCACACACACACACACCAGAGTCCAGAGAACCACACACACACACACCAGAGTCCAGAGAACCACACATACACACACACACACCAGAGTCCAGAGAACCACACACACACACACACACCAGAGTCCAGAGAACCACACACACACACACACACCAGAGTCCAGAGAACCACACACACACACACACACCAGAGTCCAGAGAACCACACACACACACACACACACACACACACACACACACACACACACACACACACACACACCAGAGTCCAGAAAACCACACACACACACACACACACACCCTGACTGACAGGGGCCCCAACAAATAGGTAAAAACTAATTTAAAATGTTTATTATATTATACACTATATAAACCATCATCATTGAGTATATATTAAATAATAATAAAATGAATTATGTCTTTGATTTTGCTTATTTTGGCAATAAAAGTTAAATATCCCCATTGACCAGAAAGTAAACATCTATATTGACCGGCCGCCTCACTGTATCTGCATGAATGGTTTGGTCCGGTCTTAGCGCACTCATCAGGAGCTGCGTTTCCATTACAGATTTGTACAACACTTTTGCGATATTTTCTAAAGTCGATCAAAAATATTGCGAAATGGCGGCGTTTCCATTAATGATGTTATGCGACTAAACTATTTTTTTTCCTCAGTCATTCCAAAAATTATGCTGTATGTTGTTAGGTTTACATCCCAGCCACCGCACGCCATTATTATTAATGGAAAGAGACGTGTGTGTGTGTGTTATTACTGATGGCAAGGAAAGCACCGTATACTCGAGCGCCACATGAGGTGTGTGTGGGTGTTTCTGTCTTATCTGCTTCAAGCTCTTGATAAATGATGGCGTTTTATATTCTATTGTTTTTATGAGTTTAATAAAGAACTCTGTCTCATCTTCTGTCCAAACACACCATCATCTGTAAAGAATGATCCACTATTACGAACGCCAGGTTATTGTGACGCATTGCCACATACAGAGACGAGCGAAATGTTTGAATTTGATGGTGTGACTCAAAGTTTTAGCACTTCGTTATTTTGGCTGGAATTTCGTTTGTTGGAAATATAAACTGAATTTAGAAATGCTTTTGAAATGAAAAACTTTGTGTTTAATAAACAAAATAAATTTCTGAAATGAAGACAGGGTTTGGAGTGCAGAATAATCTGTGCCAATCTGAGTCCACGGCCTTTGCGGTTATTGAGTGTACACAAATAAAAGTAGACAGTTTACAGTTTATTATAATTATATCTTGATCTGATCTGTATGGCTAGTACTGTGAGTTTCCGCTGGAATAAGAAAAAAAAAATTAGAAGCGCCGACGCCTTCGTCAGACAGAGGGTTAAAGAAAACACAGCCTATTTAGTTTCATAGTTAGGCTATGTTTAAATATTATTTTAATTTCATATGTTGATTATGAAAGTGAGCAGAATGAGTAAGGCACATAATCTGGAGACATGGATATTGAGCACTTTGTTAAATTTTGTTTCCTATAAAGTCTTTAAAATTAATTTCGTTTTGTATAAATTGTATTTTAATTTGAATTAATGTTTCATAAACGAATTGTCTGGATTTAATATACAATTAGGAAATATAGCAGTCAATATAATCGTGACATGGAGGCGTCAGACATTGGAGCGCGTCTCACAGTGAGAAATGTCTACTTTTAAACAAAACAATTCAAAACGAAAAGAAATAGACTACTCTGTGATTATGTAATAAAGTGCATTTCTCTCTTGGCGTGTCCACTACTGCGGAGATGACGAGTCAGCACATCAGACACTGACACAGAAAACTCTAGACTTTATTAATAAACTATTAAAATGTCTCCTTGCTATTTTTGACACATTCATAATCAATACTTTTGCTGGTTCTTTGTGGCAAGCTTAACGTGCGCTTGAGTGGGGATAATAATAGCCTATTATATCGGTAGCCTATTCATTACAGCAGGCTAATATATTAATATATTACGTAAACGCTCAGGTTTAGAATTCTCTCATATTTATGTAATTAAATTAATAAAAGTGCTTAGTCAACGAATGGCTTAAATAAACAGCTACTATTATATAAAAGACTTTAGTCGAGGACAGCCCTACTTATTTCACATGTTTTTGAACCAACATCACACTGTGCATTCTGGGATGAGCGGCCAGTGCATTCTGGGATGAGCGGCCAGTGCATTCTGGGATGAGCGGCCAGTGCATTCTGGGATGAGCGGCCAGTGCATTCTGGGATGAGCGAGCAGTGCATTCTGGGATGAGCGAGCAGTGCATTCTGGGATGAGCGAGCAGTGCATTCTGGGATGAGCGAGCAGCGCTGAGGGGGATGAGCGGCCAGTGCATTCTGGATGAGCGAGCAGTGCATTCTGGGATGAGCGGCCAGTGCATTCTGGGATGAGCGAGCAGTGCATTCTGGGATGAGCGAGCAGCGCTGAGGGGATGAGCTCCAGTAATAGGGCAGTATATTTTGGAGAGCTAGATTGGCCTGTATGTTCAGGGGCCAACCTCATATTCTTTCATAGGGCCCAAAATTGCTAGCGGCGCCCCTGCACACACACACACACACACACACACACACACACACACACACACACACACACACACACTAGAGTCCAGAGAACCACACACACACACACACCCACACACACACACACCAGAGTCCAGAGAACCACACACACACTAGAGTCCAGAGAACCACACACACACACACACACACACACACTAGAGTCCAGAGAACCACACACACACACACACACACACACACACACACACACACACACACACACCAGAGTCCAGAGAACCACACACACACACACACACACACCAGAGTCCAGAGAACCACACACACACACAAACACACACACACACACACACACACCAGAGTCCAGAGAACCACACACACACACACACACACACCCTGACTGACAGGGGCCCCAACAAATAGGTAAAAACTAATTTAAAATGTTTATTATATTATACACTATATAAACCATCATCATTGAGTATATTTCAAATAATAATAAAATGAATTATGTCTTTGATTTTGCTTATTTTGGCAATAAAAGTTAAATATCCCCATTGACCAGAAAGTAAACATCTATATTGACCAACCGCCTCACTGTATCTGCATGAATGGTTTGGTCCGGTCTTAGCGCACTCATCAGGAGCTGCGTTTCCATTACAGATTTGTACAACACTTTTGCGATATTTTCTAAAGTCGATCAAAAATATTGCGAAATGGCGGCGTTTCCATTAATGATGTTATGCGACTAAACTATTTTTTTTCCTCAGTCATTCCAAAAATTATGCTGTATGTTGTTAGGTTTACATCCCAGCCATCGCACGCCATTATTATTAATGGAAAGAGACGTGTGTGTGTGTGTTATTACTGATGGCAAGGAAAGCACGTATACTTGAGCGCCACATGAGGTGTGTGTGGGTGTTTCTGTCTTATCTGCTTCAAGCTCTTGATAAATTATGGCATTTTATATTCTATTGTTTTTATGAGTTTAATAAAGAACTCTGTCTCATCTTCTGTCCAAACACACCATCATCTGTAAAGAATGATCCACTATTACGAACGCCAGGTTATTGTGACGCATTGCCACATACAGAGACGAGCGAAATGTTTGAATTTGATGGTGTGACTCAAAGTTTTAGCACTTCGTTATTTTGGCTGGAATTTCGTTTGTTGGAAATATAAACTGAATTTAGAAATGCTTTTGAAATGAAAAACTTTGTGTTTAATAAACAAAATATATTTCTGAAATGAAGACAGGGTTTGGAGTGCAGAATAATCTGTGCCAATCTGAGTCCACGGCCTTTGCTGTTATTGAGTGTACACAAATAAAAGTAGACAGTTTACTGTTTATTATAATTATATCTTGATCTGATCTGTATGGCTAGTACTGTGAGTTTCCGCTGGAATAAGAAAAAAAAAATTAGAAGCGCCGACGCCTTCGTCAGACAGAGGGTTAAAGAAAACACAGCCTATTTAGTTTCATAGTTAGGCTATGTTTAAATATTATTTTAATTTCATATGTTGATTATGAAAGTGAGCAGAATGAGTAAGGCACATAATCTGGAGACATGGATATTGAGCACTTTGTTAAATTTTGTTTCCTATAAAGTCTTTAAAATTAATTTCGTTTTGTATAAATTGTATTTTAATTTGAATTAATGTTTCATAAACGAATTGTCTGGATTTAATATACAATTAGGAAATATAGCAGTCAATATAATCGTGACATGGAGGCGTCAGACATTGGAGCGCGTCTCACAGTGAGAAATGTCTACTTTTAAACAAAACAATTCAAAACGAAAAGAAATAGACTACTCTGTGATTATGTAATAAAGTGCATTTCTCTCTTGGCGTGTCCACTACTGCGGAGATGACGAGTCAGCACATCAGACACTGACACAGAAAACTCTAGACTTTATTAATAAACTATTAAAATGTCTCCTTGCTATTTTTGACACATTCATAATCAATACTTTTGCTGGTTCTTTGTGGCAAGCTTAACGTGCGCTTGAGTGGGGATAATAATAGCCTATTATATCGGTAGCCTATTCATTACAGCAGGCTAATATATTAATATATTACGTAAACGCTCAGGTTTAGAATTCTCTCATATTTATGTAATTAAATTAATAATGCTTTAATTAATTAATTAATTAATAGTGCTTAGTCAACGAATGGCTTAAATAAACAGCTACTATTATATAAAAGACTTTAGTCGAGGACAGCCCTACTTATTTCACATGTTTTTGAACCAACATCACACTGTGCATTCTGGGATGAGCGGCCAGTGCATTCTGGATGAGCGAGCAGTGCATTCTGGGATGAGCGAGCAGTGCATTCTGGGATGAGCGAGCAGTGCATTCTGGGATGAGCGGCCAGTGCATTCTGGGATGAGCGAGCAGTGCATTCTGGATGAGCGAGCAGTGCATTCTGGGATGAGCGAGCAGTGCATTCTGGGATGAGCGAGCAGCGCTGAGGGGATGAGCTCCAGTAATAGGGCAGTATATTTTGGAGAGCTAGATTGGCCTGTATGTTCAGGGGCCACCTCTA
>JARQWZ010008294.1:0-28294 GCA_033150135.1 Gobio occitaniae
CAGAGGAGAGTCTGCTGGCAAAGCGAGAATGCGACAGAGCCGTAATAAAACAAGAATCAACACTGGCTTGGCTTTTTGGAGATGGTGAGAACTGAAGGATTTGAAATGTTGGAAAAGCGACGCAACAGGTGAGCAAGGTATTTTATTGAACATATACATGGCCATATGTAGCTCTCGAACAGAGTTCATTGTAAAGCGTTATCTATTGTGAAGATCATTATGGGTTATTGTTGCGCTGTGCTGGAATTTATTTTTAAGGAAGTAGCGTGTCTATTAATGGGTAAAGCTAGTCAGCTTGAGATCCTTTCAATCTTGACTGGTTATAGGATAATCATATTCATCCGCACATTCACACACAGCCAAAGAACAACTAAAACAACATTCTTCTGCAAAACGCATGGGTCATTTTAACCGCTAGAGGGACAAAAGTTACATAGTGTACCTTTAAGCTCTACCGCTTCTGTGACGAGCCGTTGATTTCAGTGAAAATCAAAAAGACTGTTATGAGAGATGAATCGATGAAGGAGCATGTCACTCACCGTTGGCAGCTCTGGTGTTGTGATGTTACTGGTTAAGGCTTGGCAGAGCGTGTTAGTCGTGCAGCAGTTGGAGGCGGTGGAAACATTCAGGAGACACGCTTGTAGTCGTGTTAGTAAAGTGTCCTGGCAAACACATTTGTTTTCATGCAATCATATTTAGTTGATTTAAACAAATTTTGTTTATTGCGGCAAATCTAAACGATTTGAAGCATGTGCTGCCGTGACCCACAAAGACGTCATATCACGAGGGAAACAATTGTCCTTGATCTTTTGAGATAAAGGAGCCTGGTGTTCAATGAAAAACTGTCCAGTCAACACATGACTGCCCACATTTACACATCAATGCTGCCAGAAACACAGTTTATTTCAAAGGATCAGAGAGAGGCTGGACAAATGGTCATGAAACACCTCAGGGTACAAACCATTTTTTAAATGTCCCTTTAAGATTTTCTGAATGTGCCATTCTATCCAATACAGATCTCAAAAATGGTACAAAAACACATGCAAAAGACACGCAGACAGGAAGTCTACACAAGTCAGGAAGTATCCTAGAGCTATTTCAGTATGATTTCACTTTGCTAAAGAAGTATTTTCGGCACTTCTCGCCTCCCTTTGGTCTACTTTGAATAGTATAATCTGTTATTTGTTTAAGGTACAGTAAATCTCTTCTAAATATACCTCTGACTGGGACAATCTATTATTACTACAATGAAGCATGTGATTATCTATGAATTACTTGATCAGCAGAAAATTATGACACGCCGCGGCTCCTACATGACTCAATAATAGAGGGTATACGCGTGACATCACTGTCGGCTGGAGTGACAGCGGTTTACGCCGCAAACAAATGGATCGCTGCATTTCACAGAAACAACTGAACTCCAGACAGATTTGCAGTTATTGTTTTGTCTCAATATGCTGAATTTTGGGGTAAAATCATAGCCTATAAATTGTATTGTTATATATTGTATTGACAACTCATCAATTAAATAAATCTTATATTCTGCATAATTGGATGTTTTTCAAATAAACACAGACAAAAACTATAGGGCTGGACGTTATGACGATATATACACACATTGATAGAAGTGATCAACCGGATTTAGACCTATCTATATTGTATTTATATAAAGCGTTCACAGGCAAATTTGCTTTATGTATTTCCCCGGCGTCAAAACATCCCCGGCGACTACATCTTTAAGGACATGGAATTAAATGTATTAATATGTAAATATTTTCTAAAATTAAATGCCCACAAACCTCATGATTTGCGTAAAAAAACAAAGACAAAATCACTAGCTATGTTTCCATCCAAAGTTGCGAAAACTATTTCAATAATCGCATAAAACATTTGCGAATAAAGCAGTGTTTCCATCCCAATGTGTTCAAGAGAACAAAATTGTCACTTCCTGGGAAATTGGAAGAAACTGCGGCTCTTTTTTTCCTCCATCATTAAGGGGTTGTGAGTGCAGATGACATGCAATAAACACAGCTGTGTTTGTGAACGCAATCGCTTGAGACGCTTCTGGGAGGGAATTAAACCAAATCATTCTGATGACAAACTTTGGCTCAGGCGTTTCAGAACGACCAAACCAACATTTGAGATGCTGCGATGTGATTGGTCCGCTGGTTAGTCCAGTTATCCAATCACATCCTCTGTAGAGGGATTAATTCAGTAAACATTGCCATCTTAGTTTATGTGCATATGGCATGTGTCTTTTTGGATACTTTAACATTTTTTTAAAGTACATACTTAAGCGTACATACGCTTTTAAAGCGCATTTTTAGGATCTATGTGTATCTTGGCATTTCCATCCAGCATTTTTTGTATGTGGTATCCCAAAATGCGCATTAAAATAGGTGGATGGAAACATAGCTAAGGAGTAAATCACTGAAAAAGCGTAAAGTTTTGATGGCTGTTTTTTACTTTGACAGCATTTAGTTTATATAAATGTGTCTAATGAGTAGGAAAACATTCTACATATCAGGGAATAAAAAGTCTAAATCAATTGTGTAATTTATTCAAAAGTGTGGAAACTCTGTTGAATTTCAGCTCAACGTTCTGTGTGGTGTGTCAAATGCACTCATTAATAAAAAGGGGGGACTATTCTTAAAATTTAAATTTTGCCTAACCCTGATATGTACCTGGTATGGATCAATTCACTGCATGACCTTTTATTTATGACATAATTTTACAACTCTTTTTTGGAATGGATGGAAGTAAATGCAAAGTAATGCAAAACATATTTGGACACCCGATCTACATATACAAATGTATTTAAGTCATTGCATCATCTTGAATCATCTTGATAACAAAATAGCAAAATTTGCATTAAAATGCCACGTGAGCTTCATTAGCGTCACTTGTCGTCGTCTTTTTTGCTCATTGTCTTTGAATACACAGTTCATACATCTACTCCAATCACCAAAACACCTATGAAGTCATTAACATGATCAACTATCTCTTCAAAATCATTCTTTTGAACAGACACTTTTCACTGACAATGCAACAATGACATTCAGACATTAAGTGTGCAGGCTTAAGTGTCCAAATACATTTAGGGGCCACAGCATGATTATTAATGCACTCCTTTAATATAGTTATGTACAAAAAAAAAGAAGGTTATAAATAATTTTGATTCATATTCTATTTTGCGTAACATTCCAAGTAGCATCATGTGTTCTCCATCAAAAGCACGTTCTCCGACTTAGGCAAATTACTGTACATCAGGATGGCTATTAATACCCATAATGCCCTGCCCTGCTCATAATACACAGGCATTCATGAGTGTTCAGTGACCTCCATCTATGAGCTTTTCCCTAGTAATGTGTGCGTCACTTTAATGAATCCCTTGAGCTCCGGGCAGGGCCTGCGTTTCTCTGCGTATGCTTTCAGACAGATGCAGAACACATGCAGCCACTCTGCTTTGTGAACACGGCCCATCATTTGACCAGGAGGAGACCAGGAGCCTATGTGGAGACTACTGGACAGTCCACCGGTCAATGTAGTCCATAATGTGCAGAAGACACAGTGACCTTAAACACTATGAACCTGCTGAATCACAGTGTTAAATGGACAGTTCACCCAAAAATGATCATTCTGACATCATTTACCCACTCTCGTGATATGCTGAACACATATTATTGTCTTTCATTCATGGAACTCAAAAGGAGATGTTTGGGAAAAGCTTCTCTTTTCCAGGCAAGGTATGTAGCTCCAAAAGGACAAATAAATAAATAACCATTAATATGAAAAAAACAACAACAACAAAAAAACAACCTATGTGATTTTACAAACAAACAAACAAACAAACAAAGTTACTTCACAAATAGATATGAAAAAAAGTTGTGACCTTACAAACCAGTAAATACAATGACTTTACAAAAAAGGTAACAATGACTTTACAAACAAACAAACAAACTGCCTTAACACTAAACATAAAATAAACCTTTAAAATAAACAGTTACTTTACAGAAATAAATAACAAATAGTAACTTTACAAACAAATAAACAAAGTGACTACAAAAATAAAAGAATAAACAGTGACTTTACAAACAAACAAATAAACTGACTTTACAAACAGATAAGTAAATAAAAGTGACTAAACAAAAATAAAATCTAACTTTACAAATAAATACACAGTGATTTTACACAAACACAAATAGTGAGTTTACAAACAAATAAACAAAGTGACTAAATAAATAAAAGAATAAACAGTGACTTTGCAAACAAACAAAAACTGACTTTACAAACAAATAAATGAACAAAGTTACTTTACAAGATAACAGTGACTAAAACAAATAAACTGACTTTACAAACTGACTTTACAAACAGATAAGTAAACAAAAAGTGACTAACAAAAATAAAATGTAACTTTACAAATAAATACACAGTGATTTTACACAAACACAAATAGTGACTTTACAAACAAATAAACAAAGTGACTACATAAATAAAATAATAAAGATTGACTTTATAAACAATTAAATAAACAGTGACTTTACAAACAAAAAGGAATAAACAGTGACTTTATAAACAAACAAATAAACTGACTTTACAAACAAAGTTACTTTGCAAACAAACAAAAACTGACTTTACAAACAAATAAATGAACAAAGTTACTTTACAAATAAGATAACAGTGACTTAAACAAATAAACTGATTTTACAAACAAAGTTTCTTTACAAACAAACAAATAAACTGACTTTACAAACAAAGTGACTTTACAAAAACAAATAAACTGACTTTACAAACAAAGTTTCTTTACAAACAAACAAATAAACTGACTTTACAAACAAAGTGACTTTACAAAAACAAATAAACTGACTTTACAAAAAGATAAGTAAACAGTGGCTTTTCAAACAAAGTTACTTTACAAATAAAAAATAACAGTGAATTTACAAACAAAAACAAAGTGACTACATAAATAAAATAATAAACAGTGACTTAATAAACAATTAAATTAATAAACAGTGACTTTACAAACAAAAAAGTGACTTACAAATATAAATACATGACTAAATAAATAGCAACTTTACAAATAAATACATGACTAAATAATAAAGTAGGCGTTACAAATTAATGAATGCATGTATGCATAAATAAATGCGACTTTACAAATAAATAAAAATAAATAAATAAAGTGACCTTACAAATAAATAAACAACTTTATAAATAAATAAAAGTGGTGACTTTACAAATAAATAGTGACTTTATAAACAAGCAAGCAAACAAACAAACAAACAAAGAGTGAGTACATGAGTACAAGGGTGAGTACATGACAGAATATCATTTTTGGGTGAACTTTTTCAGTAACTCAGCATGTCAGGACATGAGTTGTCAGTGGCACTGAGGTCACTGAATAAGGAAAGTGAGTGGAAGGGAAGATATTCGTGTTACACCCTGAGTGTCAGCACAAGGTGACGGGGGAGGGCTGAGGGGTGAGACTGTGGGGGTGTCAGGGGGTCAAACTGAAGTAAATGATACCTTACCAGAGGTCTGACACAGGCATACTGCCTGGTGTTGTTTAAAGAGCGGTAAAGTCATTTGTCAACTCTATCCTGCAAAGATAAAGGGCATAAAGGGTTCGCCTACATTAGCATCTGCTATCTGAGAATCACTGAAATTAAACCTTCAAGTTGGACAATTAGCACTCATGTGTGAAGTGCACTAGATTTGACCTCGGTTGATTTCAATGGAGTTTGGTGTTAGCATGTGGCTAAGCCAAATAAGGAATATTTCATACAAATATTAGATTAAAAAAAGCCCATTTTTAATTAGACACAACTTGATCGAGATGTTTTAGTATTGCATGATACTCTACATTCACATATCTGCCTTTTTAGTTCACATCTCCCACTGCTCAATCGGTATGTTTTATCACGCAAACAAACCACACCCACCGCAGGCAGAGTGCGCCTGAACCTCCAGACAAACCTTGAGCCCCCACGGCGCCCCTGAGAGTCTGCTGTAGATAACATGAGTGCTTAACGTGTGTAACATCTCACCCCCTTATCCAAACACCCACAGCAGAAGGCTGTGTGCAACACTGCTACAAACGGCCCAAAGGAGGGGGAGGAACACAAACTTTCCTCTCACAACAGCTCTATACCGGACATGTCATGGAGTCATGGACCAAACTACCACATCCATCACAAGGTTTCATATACAAAACGATTCCAAGCATATAACTGTCTAAAATTGTTTTGTTTAATTGGTAAGACTTTATAATAAGGTTCCATTTGTTAACAATTAACTAAAAGAAAAACACTACTAAAGCATTTAATAGTCTTAGACAATTTACTTAAATTGTACACACACACACACACACACACACACACACATAATTGACGTGTGTGTATGTGTGTGAAAGCAGCACATTAATATAGAACGATTATTAAACTGACTGGAACTACCTGTGCATTAAACTGTATTATTGTTTTACACCTTCCAGCCAATCAGAATCGAGTATTCAGACAGACCATGGTTATTTATTACTTAAATTGGCCTGAGCTAACATGAACCAACAATGAACACTGCATACTTCAGAGGGGATGCCTCAAATATACGTCACACACTTGAAATGCTGTTTGAGTCAAGCATTTTTAGATATATATGAAGTACAAAACAGTGAAATGTTGGTTCTACTGTTGTGCGTTTATGAGATGCTATTGTTTCTGTAGATGGATTGAGGAAGAACTGACCTTTGCTCCTCTTCCATCTCTTCCTTGGTCATTCTCTTCTCAAACTTGGTGGTCCTCTTGTTACCGGGCACGGCGGTCTCGCCCTCATCTGCCGCTAAAGCAGCTGCAACATCTAAAAGAGATGACGGCACATTTTTCAGCATCATTACTCCAGTCTTCAGTGTCACACAATCCTTCAGAAATCATTCTAAAATGACTATTTGATGCTCAAGAAGCATTTCTGATTATTATGAGTTGTGGAAACCATGATACATTTTTTTTTTCAAGATTCTTTGATGAATGGAAAGTTCAAAAGAAGCATTGAAAGAGATATTTTGGTAACCATGTAAAAGTCTCTACTGTCACTATGCTCTTTTTCAAAGCCTTGAATTGGTTTCTGGGCTCTACTTGAATGTTAAAAAAACATTTTTAATAATCGTTGCAGCACCTCTCTTCCCAGTCTGTCAGTAATGCTCGGTTTAGTTCCTGTCTCTATGAAGCCCCTCCTTCTGAAAAGCACAATGTGCTCTGATCAGTTGGCTGGATCTGTGTGTTGTGATTGGTCAACCGCTTCAAGTGTTTGGGAAATGTCCCACCTCTTGCCATAATCGTGAGTTTCAACACTACTAACTAACTCAACCAGGCTATATTTAGCGTATGCCTTGGGCGAGAATGACTTAAATGATGAATATTGTGACGTGTTCGTTCCCGGAAGAAAATTCAAGACTACAATCAAGGGCTCCAGACTGCGAACAAATGGTTGCAATTGCAAAAAATTTTACTTGCTTGCGGTGCGACTAAATTTAGTTAGAGGTCGCACTGGTGCCACCACCACGTTGCCCAAATGATAAGAGCTGCCATTTCTGTTACATATGCAGGGTTTTTCCTGGGTCAAAAATGGTCTTCGGTGGTGGCTGACAGACATGGTCATCCATACGCACGCACAGTAAAAAAGTACCCTACCCACGTGATCTGCAAGCGCAATACTGACAATACATTTTAAATAAATTCAAAGAAAGTTTGTAACTTTTGCTTATCTTATTTTGATCCCACATGAAAAAATACTATAGTATATTATAGTAAAATTACTCTAGTAAATACTATAGTGTTTTTGAACCGTACTATAGTAAATATACTACAGTAAATAAACAAAGTGTGGTAAATACTACAATTTACTGTAGTATCTTTACTAAAGTATGGTTCAAAAACACTATAGTAATTTTACTATAATAAACTATAATATACTATAGTATTTTTTCATGTGGGATACCTTGATGTTTGTTTTTGTTCCTCATTTTTACACTATTTACTGATAATTGTTTTGGTATATAATCATATCAATACTAAAAAGTAGTAGGCTATTTAGAAAATGAACAAATAGCCTAATTTTCTGCCATATTCAATTTCATAAAATTATCAGCTAGCTAACAATAACTTTGTTGTGGGTTCACCTCACTCCAGTCTAAACTAAGCGATTTATAGGCTATTTATTTTACTACACATTATGAACATTTATAAGCTGAAAGACTGTGGATAATTCAAACTAACTCTTACACCCACTCTTGCTAAATTAGGTAAGCACACTTGTGTTCTCATTTCAGGTGTTCTGAGTAAATGATTAAACTGATTCGTTAGTTCAGTGTTGGACAGATCAGTTGTTCTAACCAGTCGTTAAAATGATTCGGTTCAAAGGAGTCATCAGGTGGTGAATCGGACATTAGCAGACGCGTTGTGTGCGAATCCCGTCTGTTAGAACATCGCGAAAGATTTGTCAACACACAGAAAACACTTCAAAACTGGACACGATTTGTTTCCCGTTTATTGAAAGTATGGTTTATGTCAGCTGGTCAGAGAATCAGTCAATGTTTTTTGAGCGCATTTCACACCCAGCGGTAATTAAAGGAAAACATCGTCTGATAGCGCCACTTGCAACATGGATTCGGTCTTCCGACCTTTTGATTTTGATTAACGTAATATGTGAAATATTAGAAAGCTAAGAATGCTTATTTTGAAGACAGAGAGAGTGCGAGCGGGGGAGGAGCTCGGATCGTTCTCTCTGTCACTCAGTTACAAGCGCAACATCTATTCTACATCATTCATAAATCACAATAACTCCTCAAATAAAGCTTTGGCGGCCGCCAAAAAAATTTCAATGTAGGAAAAACCCTGCATATGAGAAGCATCAAACGGCAAACGAAACGAAAGTGGAACAAAACCAGGATACTCGCTTGAGCCGCGCGGACCGATAATAGACACCATTTCTATACAGCGCTGGGAGATCCAGCAAGTGTTCAAATTTGTTGCAGTATTAATAACATCGCTTTGAGATCTAGTGGAAATCCTTTATATTCTTTCTGCTCGAAAATCCTGCCATTTAAATAGTGAATCCATCATGGCACGAGCGCAACTGGCTTTTAAAGGGAATGGGAGATGAGACTCTGATTGGTTTATTGCACGTTACGCCCAAAACACACCCAGGTCTCATTAAGAGACTAGGTACAACCTTTTGGACCATGCGCCTGGTGCGCTGACCATTTTTTCTGTTGTTGAAACTAGCAAAAGTGGATTCGGACCATGTGCTCAGATCGTTAAGATAGGGCCCTTTGAGGCAAACAAACTTTTATTTTAAAAAAAAACAGACAGACATGGCGGCAGAGGAGCACATTTGACTTATTAGCTCTTTCCACTCCCTATATGGAAAAGTAGGAAGTAACAAAGTCTCATGAAAAACAAAACATTTCTTCAAATTGTGACTGAATTACACAGAAAGCTCCTTTTATAATCACTGAAGCTGTCAGTCAGTTCAGTGTGACACTATAAAAGAACAATGGTACATTTAATAAGAGCAGAAAAATTTAATTTTCCCTATTAAGAAAATGAAAGCTTTATTTTATCCGCATCAATTTTCTCAAAGTTCAGTGCTTAGCGGTCAATTTTCCAGTAAACAAACATGTAATATTATTAGTAACTGCACTTATTAATGCAAAACAATAGTGATTAAAGGGATAGTTCACCCAAAAATGAAAATTGTGTCATGATTTACGCACCCTCAAGTTGTTCAAAACCTGTATGAGTTTCTTTGTTCTGCTAAACACAAAAGAAGATATTTAGAAGAATGTTTGTAACCAAGCAGATAGAGCAACAATTGACTACCATAGTAAGGAAAAAAATACTATGGCAGTCAATGGTTGCTCTGTCTGCTTGGTTACAAACATTCTCCAAAATATCTTCTTTTGTGTTTAGCAGAACAAAGAAACTCATACAGGTTTGGAACAACTTGAGGGTGCGTAAATCATGACACAATTTTCATTTTTGGGTGAACTATCCCTTTAAGTTAACTTTATGATTAAAAATCCCCCAGTGCTACCAGATCAGGAGCTGGTGCCACCATCTGTAGAACTGAGTGGCACCGGTGCTACTGCTCTCACATGTTAGTCTGGAGCCCGGACAATGGAGGCGTTTCAGGGAGTTCAGAAACAGTGTCAATGATATAGAGAATAACTCCCTCTGGAGTGACTTTGCAGACCTTTTTCATGCTCTTACAGCAACATTACACACTAAAGACTAGGATATAGGACTCCTTAACCCTTTACCTGTCACCCCCCTTTTTGAGCATTTCGTGAAAATGCACTACCCAAACTTAAATGGTTGTAATTCATGAACCCTTTGGACTAAAGACTTATGGTTGGTCTCTTTTAAAAGAAGACACTTGGCAGATTATTGCTGAAGTGGAAAGAAATTATAGAATTAAATTATATAAAAGTTATTGAAATTTAAGTTTATTGTTATAAAAATATAATAAAATAAATATTATTTATTTTATAAAAAAATATATAAATTAATATAGGTTTCAGCCTAAAAAAGACAGAAAGTCAAAGCCAAAATTCTAACCAAGTTGTGTTCAAAATTTTAGGTCAAAAACTCAAAAAATGAGTTTTCTGTAAGACTTTTAGCTGCATAACCTCCAGAAATCCACTAGGGGTTAGACACACCATATTGGTGATTCCTAAAGATTGATCTGGCAGATATTCTCTATATATAATATTATTTTCTGAATATTTTTGGCTAAATACTAGAATCAATGTTTATGTTATGAACTTTTAGCATGAAAATCAAAGTTTGAATGATTAAAAGTGTGGTTGTTGACTTTTTGTTACAAAGGTGAAAACTCCTGTAATGATACAGATTTTTTGATGCAAACTCTTGTCACTCTTGTCATATATTAATCCATTACTCTTCCAAAATATATATTTTCTGCAAAATCATCAACAAATATGTATTCTTGAGCCTTAGACCTTTCCAATGATATATAGTTTGTCATGACTAGATTAGGATTTAATAGTAATATAGTGAAGTAAATGTAGAATGCCCGTATACGGGCAAGTGACAGTTAAGGGGTTAATATCTTAAAAGGCAGGTTTTAAAAGCATCAGTATTGCCCTGACAGATCAAACGGCAAAACAGGAAGTGTAGAAACTCTTATGTGACTGTGCCCGGTTCCTAACCCAGATTATCAACCTACCAGCCTAATCCACTTGCAGGCCTGTCAAGTCATTGGCGCTGGCAGCTAGGAAGTCTTTATATTAATTCAAGGATAAAGGCTGTTGACGGCTGAAGCCTGTTTCACACACGCACCTCATGCCTGCAGTATCCACTGCTGAAACTGGTTCTGTTGCTGTTATAGTCCATAAACTGACATGTTTTGGTGCTAGAAACACTGCTCCTTTGCAAACCAGGGTTATATCTGAGCACACCCACTGATGTCTGGATGTAAACGCAGCAGAATCCGCAACCTAGAGGCCAATGTACCGCTGGGAGAACAAAGCAAGTGTGTGACCGGGACCCAGTTACACATTGGCGTCAATTTACAGCCTCAGAGCACAAAGCGGCAGTGTGTTTGAGTGGGTCGCCCTATGCGTGTTTATCTCTGCCAGCACTCACAGCCCTGCTCTGAAAACACTCGCTCTCGTTGAGTATAATGAAACCCGCTGCTCAGAGAGCCATGGGCAGACATGATGAGAAGAAAATGAAAGACTGCGGAAAGAAAGAAAGAAGTATAAATATAAATGCTTTCCCCTCCAGAATATACTTTTTTTTTTTTTTTTTTAGAGGAAATGGCTCCTTGTCAAAATAGAGTAACATTATTTTATTACATTTTCCTCTGATGCATCTCATTTGTGATCCGAATTTTGGTAACACTTTACAATAAGGTCTCATTTATTAATGCTAGTTAAAGCATTTTTTTAAAGTTGTTATTGTTGTCTAATTGTTCATGTTAGTTCACGGTGCATTAACTAATGTTGACAAATGCTACTTTTTATTTTAATAATGTTAGTTCTGTGTTAGCAGAAATAATAATATTTTAAAAGTCATGACCACAAACCAACCAAACTAAACTAAACAAAACCCACAAGCATGGCCGTAGCCAGCTATGAGGTCAGCGAGGTCTTTCCGAGGTGTATATAATAAATGTTGTGAAATAACGGACTAATATAGTATTAACTCTACTTTAGTGCTGCAAGGATATTGTTCAGCACCAAGATCTTCTCATCTAAGCAGCCTCAGTGGTCTGTCACCGCTCGACAATGTCAACATGTTTGAGATGACCAATCAAATCAAAGTAGGCGGGCCTTATGTTCACGGAAGCTGCTGAGCGCAAATCAGCACGACGCTTCAGATAATGGTCATAAAGTGCGAGAAAAGATGTAAGTAGCTAAACTAAACATTTCATATTTGACAGCTGCTTTAGGATAGAAATGTTAAACGTCCGTCAAAAATAATCAAGCAAACTAATAAACTTATGTCTGTTTGCTCCATTTTGAACTGAATGTAACTGTGAGGGGGCAAGAAACATTAACAAAGCGGGTTTCATCATATTAGGCATAAGATTAATCATGAATGTGTATAAATGAATTTAATAAACTTAGTTAAACAGCTTTCCTGGTAGCCATTAGTAAATTCACTTCATTAGTAAATTCATAAAACAAATATTAGTTGAGTCTATACCTTCTTAGTTAAAGGGATAGTTCACCCAAAAATGAAAATTAGCCCATAATGTACTCTCCTTAAAGTCATCCTAGGTTTATATGACATTCTTCTTTCAGACGAATAAAATCTGAGTTATATTACAAAAGTCCAGGCTAATACAAGCATTAGAATTGGATTCATAGTTGCTCTGTTTTTGAAGTCCATAAAAAGTGCATCTGCCCATCATATAACTGCTCCACGCGGCTCTGGGGTGTTAATAAAGGCCTTCAGAAGCGAATCGATGCGTTTGTGTAAGAAAAATATCCATATTTCAAACTTTATAAAGTAAAGTTTCGGCTGACCGCCTTCCCTGTTCAATTTATGGAAAAATTGTTGAAAGTTCCCCTGCCGATCGAAAGACTAACGCGTCCAGTACGCATCTTGAGTTTCACTCTCAACATTCAACACTTTTCCACACATCAATCACTCAATTTAATCACATCAAATAAACGTCTTGTTTACGTACATAACCCCTGTTCCCTGAGTAGGGAATGAGACGCTGCATCAGTAGCTGACCAGGGCAGTCCCCAGGGATTTTCCCTTAGGACCATTTTCCTGGTTGCATTCGCAACAGCAGTTGGAACTTTGAAGTGACATAAGCCATCACTTACGTCCTGCCACTCTGGTTGTTGTGCGGGACTTTTATTTTGACACTGTGGCAGACTTTTATTTTAACTGTGCCATGAACACCGGATCCGGATCCTGAGGACAGCGATCTGATTAACGGTTTTATCTTATATGTTATTGAATAGAACTGTTAAGCAAAGAAAGAAAACGGTATACAGAAAAGTATTATAACGTTTGCTGTGTGGTTTATGCCCAATGTCGCATGTCAAAATTAAAATCATGTTTGGCTTGGTCCCTTCAAAGTGGCTTTGCTTTTCCTCAGTGTAAAGGTTAAGAAGTGCCTGGACTCCATCTATTGCTGTTTTCCATGTTTGTGGAGTAAATATATACTGTGTAAATATATATAGTGGCTAAAAACTGTGTTTGTACACGTTTATTAAAAATGACGGGTGTCAGTGTTTAGCATGTTCGGCCAATCAGCATACACTTACGTCATTGGTAGTTCCTATTGTGCTGGGTTAGACCCTACTCGTAGGAGTAGTAGGAGCTAAATTAGTTACTCCAAAAGGAGTTCCTAGAACAAAAAATTGCTCCCAGTTCCTGCGGTGCGAACATCAAAAAAGTGAGTACTTCCACCAGGAGTTGTGAATGCATCCGAACTCTGGTGCGCAACAAACAAGCAGAGCCAGACCATTTAAAAAGTTTGACTGAAATATCCATAACACAACATGGACCAAAGATATCTAAACGAACCAAAAATAGGACGTGAAGTCACAAAATGTAACTCTAAAAAGGACAGAATGGTCAAGCATACCTGGTTTTTACAGTTCGATCAAGCTGTCTCCCTTGACTCCTTGCAGCAAATCTTCATTTGCATGTGTGACGGAGGGATTCCTGCCCCTGTTTTGACCCCTTTACACAATTTATAAGCTCTTAAGTTATGATAAAAAGGTTATCGTAACTTTAGGTTTGGTGTTAAAAATGACTGTGTGAATGCTAAGTGAATCAAGACTAAATGTATCCTTTTCTTTTTTTGGTCTGGACAAAAAGAACCAAGAGAAACAAACTACACATGTAAGCACACCCTAAGAGTACTCATGCATCCATACCATTATTCTCTAGGACCTCTGGAAGGGATTCGGCCACTGGTGAGGTCTCAGGGGCTGGTGCGGATGCTGGCTCTGGGATGGGTGCAGGCGCTGGTTCAGGGGTTGGCACTGATACTGGTTCAGGGGTGGGTTCAGATGCTGGTTCAGGGATGGGCACCTCTGGGACTGGTTCAGGCACGGATTCTGGTGCTTGGACAGACTCCTTCACTGGTTCAGGCACTGGTTCTGGGACAGACTCCTTCACTGGTTCAGGCACTGGTTCTGGTGCTGGGACAGACTCCTTCACTGGTTCAAGCACTGGCTCTTCTACTGGTGCAGCCACTGGTTCTGGTGACTTAGTTGGTACCTGCTCAGGCACTTGGACGGGCTCTTCCACAGGTGTGGATTCTACGACTGTTTCGGCTACAGGCTTGGGCTCAGGAACTGCCTGTGGAAATCAGAGGTAGAATGATAGAATAATAGTCATTTTCTCTTATTTATATGCACATCTGTCAAAAACAACTGAAAATGCATTAAATATAAGGCATGTTCATTTTATTGTAATCAATTTTTTTTTTCAGAGAAAATAATCTTTGGACCCCAAAAAACTACTCCCCAAAAACCAACAGAAAGCCAAACAAACCCTAAAACGAACCATCAAATCAAACCAAACCAAAAATCAAAACACCCCCAGCAACATGCAAGTTATAAACAAATCCGATCCATACATTAGATAAAGAATACTTCACAACTTCGAAGCCACTGATTTCAAACATTTATCTCTCTGTAGCCAACAGCACATTCTGCAGAGCTTCTTTGGGGAATAGAGCGCCTGTGTGACAGCTGTCATCTGCAGTCGCTCCAGCCTTAACATGCACCTGTCCATGACAAGGGGACAAAGCTCCCACTTCTGACCAACCCTTGTCCAAACCGACTGCTTCTGCTGGCCATGTATGCTCGAAACTCAACCGTTTTCACATAAACATTAAGCCTGCAAGAAACAGCTGTGCAAGCCTTACAACTACTTGACCATTCTCAGGTGCTTAGGAATTGAAGATTTGAGGGCAGAAAGAACGACGTCATAGATAAAATACAAGTGAGCTCTGGAAATATTAGTTTATTAATTCTTTTAGTAGCCAGACCATCCTTTATATTTTTGTATTTTCTGCACTTTTCAGGCGGTAAAAATCAGCAGAATGGATTTAATCATAATATATGTTGCTGAAGTGTGGCTGAAAGCATAAATCAATGCATAAATATTTAATAAGTGAACATTCAGTTCTGCAGCTGCAGATTAAGTGTGGACATACAGCATGCCACGGAACACAGTGGTGTCACTAGTTTTTCTGGACCAAATGACCAAATGAACATTTCATTTGGCCCCATTGGTAGAAAAATCGCAGACTTTACTCAGTCCCACTTTTCTCCCAACTAGCGATGCCCCGGCACACACCTACTGTTGTTAAACTAATACCATACTCTGTAACATGGCCTCAATCGTACTGCAGCACCACCAAAGTGGATACTGGATTGAATTGGAGTCTGTAGGGATTAAGGTTATCCAGAGAGGTTAAATTTAGGATTAACTGTAGATTTGTGCCATTATTAGATTAGGTGATTCAGAATGTCAACAACAAGCTGGTGAGAGAGAGTGACAATAAGAATGAAAGTAATCCTAACAAATCCGCATTTTTTACATTTTCTAAAAAATTAAAAATAAATGTAACATTTCCCCTTTCAAACCTTGCAATCATGATGCTTAGGTTTTTTGGGTGGTTGCCTAGGCCTTGCTGTACATTTGCTGAGGCATTCTGATACAATGCTCTTGGGTTACAATGCTGTTGCTAGGGTGTTCTGAGTGGTTGCAAGGGCATTGCTATGCAATTGCAAAGATATTTTGAATGGTCATTAGTAATGCTGTGCAGTTGCTAGGGTATTCTGACTGGTTGCCAAGGCATTGCTATGCCATTGCTAAGGTATTTTGAGTGGCATTTGAGTGGAGAATGTTCCAAATGACTACCAGGATGTTGCTATGCATTAAGGAATTTTGAGTGATCATTAGTGTTGCTGAGCAATTGCTAGGGTGTTCTGAGCGGTTACTATGCATTGTTAAGGCATTTTGAGTGGTTGATAGTGCTGTTGCGCAGTTGCTAGGCTGTCCTGAGTGGTTACCAAGGTGTTGCTATGCATTGTTAAGGTATTCCAAGTTAAGGTATTCTAGCAACACCATGCTGTTGCGAAGGGTGTTCTGAGGGGTTGCCAGGGTGTTGCTATCCATTAAGGAATTTTGAGTGATTATTAGTGCTGCTGCACAGTTGCTAGGGTGTTCTGAATGGTTGCCAGGGTGTTGCTATGCATTGTTAAGGTCTTTTGAGTGGCAGAAATTGCTGCTGCACAGTTATTAGGGTGTTTTGAGTGGCTGCCAGGGTGTTGCTAAGCATTGTTAAGGTATTTTGAGTGGTCGATAGTGCTGCAGAGCAATTGCTAGGGTGTTCTGAGTGGTTGCCAGGGTGTTGCTATGCATTGTTAAGGTATTTTGAGTGGTCGATAGTGCTGCTGAGCAATTGCTAGGGTGTTCTGAGCGGTTGCCATGCATTGTAAGGCATTTAGAGTGTTTGATAGTGCTGTTGCACAGTTGCTAGGGTGATCTGAGTGGTTGCCAGGGTGTTGCTATGCATTGTAAGGCATTTTGAGTGTTTGATAGTGCTGTTGCGCAGTTGCTAGGGTAAACTGAATGGTCGCCAGGGTGTTGCTATGCATTGTTAAGGTATTTTGAGTGGTCAATGGTGCCGCTTTACAGGTGCTAGCGTGTTTTGAGTGCAATTACTAAGGTATTCTGAGGTGTTGTTAGTGTTTCCATGCAGTTACTATGATTTTCTGAATGGTTGCCAGGGCATTACAATGCATTGCTAAGGTGTAATGAGTGTTGTCAAGAGCATTGCTATGCAGTTGCCAAGTCTCTGGTATTATGACCTGGTCCCTCCTACAAATTCAAGTATGATGGATTGTTTTTGTGCATTTCATTGTCCATCAAATGAAAATAATGCATGGCTAAACATGACAAACAGCTGCTACCAGAATAGCAACTCTATTCCCTCCCTGAAACCAAACTTTATAACTTCAAGAATTTTGGCATCCACTCACCCACCAGCAGATGGTGCATTCCATCTCGCACAGTCGTATTTCTCTTGTGTGAGGGTAAACCCTCAAATCCCACTGACAAACCGCTAAAAGAGAGATCTTTTAGTCTGCTACCAGATTCCAGAGCAGAGAAATTAGTCAAATGCCATTAAACTTTGTTAACAATACTTTGCGTGAGTTCACAGATTTTCAACTCTCTTTGTATTGTTACAATGTAGGTAGTATATGTAAATGAACAGTGACTTTCTCTGTTACCTGGACCAGGAAATTCATGTTTATTTAGCAAAAGGGAAGACAACAACCCTTTTTCTCTGTAGATTTTTTGCCTTTTTACAGCACAGACAGCCAAGTTTTATTCAAAGCCCATTTTACCAGGGGCGCACTCTAAAAAAAAATGCTGGTTTGCTTCAACCATTAGTTTAACCTAAGTCTAGGTTAATTTAAACCAATGGTTGGGTCTGTCCACGTTTGACCCAAACATGGGTTGAAACAACCCCACATTTTTTATGAGAGTGTGAATTGCACCTTTAAAAAACACATTTTTGGTGGGATATAAACGGCCAAAAATGTTCATATTTTCACGAGAAGATAATAATAAAGCTGCCAAATTATATAGTTCATTAGATCAACAGTAGACTGTTTATTGTTGACAAGCAACGTAGGAACTTGGCACATTAAAAGGAACATTCCAGGTTCAAGCCAAGCTCTAGCGTCAGCATTAAAGACATGCTGTTGATTACCACAGAAATCAAGTTTCAGGAAACAATCAGAATGCTTAAAGTCTATGGATAAACAATGCAATACACAATTTTAAACTTTAGTTTTTTTATAGAAATGGTGGGAACTTATCGGTTTTTGTATTTAAGAATTCTGACACTAGAGATAACAGAGACTTCAGTTGATGTGAAGTTACACATTTTATTACAAAATGTTTAGAGCCAGAACTGTCCATTTTACAATATGGTCCAACCTTTTCATCCAACACCAAAATAAAGTCACCTAATGTCCCGCAGCACTCTATCCAGAGACAAACACATGAAAGGTCGGCGAGGGAATTAGGGCAGCTTGAGACGGATTCTTCCTCGCGGTGATGACTGCCAACAGTCCATTAGACCTGATGCTCTTAGAAAGCGTGAACAACCTGTGAGGATGTCAGATGGCATAGGATGTCATTTTAGGCTTAACTGTCATCTCAGATCCTCTGGAAAATCTAGATGCCCCCACATCCATACAGGAGGTCAGGGTGAGAATACATGTGAAGCCAAGTTTGAGAGATCACTAAGTCAAACAGATCCTGAGAGGTTTTATAGAAGCTTTATGTCTTATGCTTTTTTTTACTTGTCCCTGGAGTCACATTATATAAAATACAGAGGTAAACGCCATCGACTGACACAGCAACATAAATTGCGCCTTATTTGATTTGAGAGCTACAGTGATGGGCAAGATTGTAAAGATATTCTTCAAATAAACACTTTTTCCTCTTTAAATGTCAGTTATTCATCTAAAGACCTTATTTTAATGTTCTTCCTTATCTACATATTTCCAGCAAGTAAATAATTATTTTATAACTCTAATTAATCTTATTTGAGGCAGTGGGCCAAAGCATCTAAAAAAAACTCTCATTTGTTTCACTCATTTATGGAAAACATTTGCACAAAATTAATTCTCCAGAAAACCTCCAGCTCTGCTTTGAATTCTTACAAAAAGGCCATTGTCTCATAAGGCCAATAGTCGTCATGTACAGTCGGTGTCTGCCTACTAACATACTGTACTGCATTGCACAATTGTTTAGATAAGGGACATCACCACTTGTGACTCAAAGGTCAAGACAGGGACTGTAGATACGTTCTAAAAAAACCCAGTGAGCTTCCTTATTAGCTTGTGTCTGGGCCAAAAAAAAAGTGTGCTTGAACACACTGCAAAGAATACAGCCAGTGACTAAAGGCCCGGGTATACTACGGCCGTCTGCGTTCGTGCACCGTCCGCATGACATAATTTTCGTCATGCGGAGGGCTCGCGAACGGACCCACACCCCGTCCACCCCGGACAGTCCGCGTGCAACAGCGCATACGCCAGCAGTACAGAAGAGTCCACTAGGTGGCAATACGCACAGTATTGCGCACAGTGTTCAGCCTTCAAAGAAGAGTGTGAAAAGACCGGTTTAAAAACAACACGCTTGAAAAAAAGAGAGAATTTTTGATTCTTCAGTGTTTCTTTCAAACTATGTTGCAATGGTGGATGCACTACAGTTCTTCTCCGATCATGCCCAGCGAATGTCCATTTGATGACAGGACTCAGTGCTGCCCTCCGAAGTCTGGTAGAGCATAGAAAAAAAATGTACTGCGCATGTGTCGAACGCGATCAACCGCGCGCATCCGTGGTGTAGTATACTTTAAAAGACGCGCGGACAGGGCTGCGCGCGTGACGCGTCCGGGCGCGGAAAGTGAAGTATACCCCGGGCTTTAGACTAAAGTTCTGAGGAAACAACTCTCCATTCCAGCAGGTGGCAGTAGGTGTAAGCGGTAGTCCAAATCACAACAAGCTGGGTCATCTGACCAATCAGAGGACAGTAGGCCAGTCACAACCAAGGGGGTAGCCCAGCCCCCAGAGAGTGTACCACCCATAGGCGCGGCCACTGCTAACCAAGCCATCAACTGTTGTTAGCATCCCATTGATTCCCATTCATTTTGGCCTCACTTTGACAGTTAATATCTTTACATCTGAGGCGTTTAAAGACTCCATTCATCCATTGTTTATTTCTAAACAAACACGACTATGTATAAAAGGCTCCATTACCTTGTATCTTACACTATCGCCCCGTTGAAGCTGTTTTTGTAAAATATAGGCTAACGATTGCGTCATAACCACGCGACTGTGTCGCGCTGTTGAGCAACTTACCGTATAGACCCGAGGAGAAGCTCGTAGGCAATCTTTTACTGTCTATGAGGCAATCGGGGGGACGTGGAGGCATAAACGCAGATAGAGATGTTGCAGATCCTGCTTCATTCATCAAAAGTTGATCCTGCTCACCCTCTCGGTCTCTGCGAGATTCAGTGATTCAGATTTTACGTTGCACAACTACTAGAAGACTTGCCACTGTCGGACAGGCTAATCACGTCACATCTACGTCGTCAAGCTCAGTCTGAGGCGGCGCAGTACGCTCAGCCATCGGGAAGTGAGTGCTTCTACCTGACTTCAATTCTCCCCGTTGAAGTCTCTGGAGTTGCTCTGTCCATTTCTTTTACTGTCTGTGGTCACAACAGACCGGGTCATCAGACCAATCAGAGCAGAGTAGACCAATCACAACAGACTAGTGTTGTCAAAAGTACAGACCACGATACCAAGTCGGTACTGAAATTTAAAAAATGTGACGCTTTGAGTGCTGTTGGCCGGAATCATAAACACCTCTGACTGGCCATTGTGCTCACACGCTCATCAAATATGTCTGTGATTGGCTACAATGATCAGCACTTCAAAAACATGTGAAAAACATGTGTGCGGTCCAGGCAATCGAACCAAGTGTGACAGCACCCTTAGAGAGACTGAATCCTTTGTCAAACCATTTCAGAGACTGTGTGATAAAGAAAATTTATCTTTTGACCTTTGATGCATCTAAACCTATTGTAGGAGTCTCCAAAACAAAGTCAGGAACCTGTAAATAGCATAAATATCATGGCAAAAAAAAAAAAGTGACCATTGAGCACATAAAACCTTAACATCCAACACTACAGTCTTGGGATACCACACTGATATTGGCTAAACTGATCAATCATGTCAATGTTTGCACAGATCACTGAAAAAGGAAGTTAACGGCAACAGGCTGAAATTCCAAACCAGCAAAGTCAGAGAAAAGCCCGACCAATCAGCAGGCAGACGCACAGATTCCACAACAGACTGCTGTTCGAACACAAGACTGGCCTGGAGACAGAAACAAAGTGTTGAGGAATGTTCTTCAGCGCTTGCCCTGTTTCAGACGCTCATGGTCTACAAATTCAACACTGACATCTTCGGTTTTAAATAAACCCTGACGTTCAGCCACTCATTCATACTTTTCTGTGTCCAGAAATCCCGCCGAAATAACAGCAACAAGCTTAGAGTTGGAGGACAATTGTTCGCTGACATCATCTGCAGTTGAATTCATGTTGGCGGCACATCAGAGATTGGTACAGCTTTCCTCTTTGAGGTTTTCCCTCTGAATACACATTGCCATGTAAGGAAGGTAAAACACTCCGAACAAAGGAAACTTGAGGAGCTGGGAGCTGAAATTGTGGGAGAAAGGGCCAGAACAGGAACTGGGCAGAAAGATAAACCTAAAGTTGATGCAATTAACCTTTGTGATTTAGGTCATATGCTTCACTTTAGAGAAAGTTCCATTGTATTGAAAGCAATTGTCAATTTTTGGATAAATTATTACTTTTTAATTCCATTAACTGGTCCAGATGCTTAAAAAAAATATATGTATGCAAATATAGCAGATATACAAATGTGCAGTCATGAAGAGTCACACGCTTATGATTTATCTATGCAACTCCCTATACAATTGACATTAGGAACCAATTCCTCACTCACTAAAAACTGCAGTCGATCCAAAAGGCTCAGTGCAAAGAATGGTGAAATTTGAGCCCTTCTTTCCAGATGCTAACTCATGTCTTCAGGGAGAGAGGGCGAACGGAAAGCGCCAAAGAAGGAGCTGTGCCACATCAGCATGTCTAAAGGTCACGGAGCCAAAGGTCATGGGGGACCACAGGGGTTACTGAGTTTAAAATCAACGTGAAACGACACGCTCAACCCATTTTACTTCCACGGTACATGTCGTGACAAACGTCCAAGTAAAGCAAGAGAAACAATTCAATGAGAAACATTAACGTTAAAAGTCACTAAACACAGTTTTTACATGTCACATAAGCATAAGTTTATAGGAAATGGATGATATATACATATCTTTTATACTTTTGAGAAAAAGAAGTACACTTATTTATAGAAATGTAAAGAGGGAGAACAAGCCCTGCTGGTTGATCCATCTTCCAGCGCTCTTCTAAAGTCACACATCTATCAGAGAACCGCCCCATGGGTAACAAACACAGCACAAGAGTTTATTTATTCTCTAGAAACCAATCAACACCTATGTCTCAATCTTGTCCCAAGAGATCGGCGTTCAGACTTTCGCCTCCAACCAAACACACCTGATCCAGCTAATCAAGGCCTCAATCCATATGTGCATAATACGCATGTTAAAGATTAGTTCATCCCAAGTCAAAGGTGCTCATCCCTTTCCAATACACATCACAGCGCAGTACGTGCAGTGAGACTATGCAAACTGGGTCTCAGTCAAGCTCTTGGGGGTCGTTTGGAAAATTACAGCCTGGTGTTTGATCAGAGTTGAAAATAAAATTCAGCAGGAGGAACCAGGTTATGTAAATATGCTTTATAGTCTCAATTGAGCAATATATTATCCAAACTTCTGCACGGAAGACATCCACTGATAAAAGCAGTTGAAGAATTCACGCTACTAATTTCTTGTGTAATCCTGAATACGATTGTCAGATCTGTATTTATGTGGTTACGTTCACACATAGTTATTGGTAACACTTTTATTTCGATGGTCTACTTTAGACATTCTACTAACTAAGGCCCTGTTTACACCTGATATTAAGATGCGTTTTGGTCGATTGGATCACAAGTGGACGAGGGAGACACATTGCCGTTTACACCTGGTGTTTTAATCAGTCTCTTTTGTCCACTTTCAACCACTTCGGTCCTGATTTCTTCGAGGTGAGGGTCTATGGGCAGGTAAATGTGTAGGGTTTAAGTTTAATCCCGTCTGGCTAGCGCGCTTGCCCTAATGTTTACGCATTAAAGGCTGATTTATACCTCTGCGTTGTAGGCTATGTGTAGCACAGATTGGTCTGCTAGAACCCCTCTCTTAAGTCAAAAAAGAAAATCTACGATATTTAACAACTCAAGCTGCAACAAAAGTCGCTGTCTATTTGTCGCCATCACTGCTGCTGCTTTTGTCTTGATACTGTGGGTTACACCATCAACATGCCTATGGACACTGCCTACTTGCGGTCTGCATGTGTAATTGCACGTCGACATGAAGAATAAACAAAAACCGACACGTAGCCTATGGCGTAGAGGCTACGCCGCAGGTCTGATACAGAAGTATAAATCAACCTGAAGTCGTTGAGCGTTTACAAAAAGCAATCCGGTCGAATGCATTTTCGAATACTTTTGGTCGAAAGTGAAAACGCTCAAAACGTTTTAGACCCCGTTTACACCTGTATTAGTGTCGTCCACTTGTGATCCGATTGACCAAAATGAATCTTAATACCAGGTGTAAACACTGCCTATAAGTAATTTAGCTACATGTCAACTTATTTTACTAATCTGAATCCTAACACCTAACGGTCCACTAATAGTCCACTACAGTCTAATACTCTAATGATAGTTAGTTGACATGTAGTTGCAAAGTTACTTATAGTTAGTAGAATGTCTAAAGTGGACCATCAAAATAAAGTGTAACTAATGGCTCATCTCCACCGAGCGGGACAGTACAGTACGATTCGGGACCATAAACCCTGATCCGGCTTACGTTTCCACCGCCAACAAAACCCTTATGATAGGCGTGGTGTAGCGATAGACGTGCGAAGAAAAAAGCAACACAGTTAACAACAATAGACGACATACAGCAGATCTTTTTCTTGCTTCTCGGCATATGGCTGTTTTGTCACAAGATGACGACAAGCTTTGTTTGAGCAAAGACTGCAGATTGCAAGTAAAAACACACCCGAAAGACGATTATCTGTCAACCAATCAACGAGTCTACCTCCAGTAGGGCTGTAACGATTTGCCCAAAAATGAAAAACCTCGATTAATTGAACATTTTGCCTCGATTACGATTAATGAACGATTATTTAGCTTTTTTTTTTTTTTTTTTTTGCCTTCACAAGGTTTTTGAGTAAGTTCACTGATAAGGTTTGTACTGTAAATATGTTCTACATATTTATATATAGAACAGGTGGATTTTTTTTTCTAATGAAAAAGTGCATTTCTTTGTGATTTTAAAATACTTGAAGAAAACGGTTCATTTTCAGCAGTTACTGTCTATGGGGCAGATTTCTGCTTGTTGTACATAAGATACAGATAAATTAGTAGGCATAGGCCTACATTACATTTATCTGAATGCATTAATGAGAGAGAGATTGTGTGTGTGAATTACTCATACCGTCTCTATTCATTATGAAGCTGTGGTTTGTACTTCAAAAGGTATTAAAATGTGTGACTATAACGGTTGAGTTTCTAAGCTACTTTAGTGACTTTACTTTAGTCACAGGACAGCGTTGAGACTGCGTTTCTGCGCGCGATCTTCGCGTGATGTGCGAGCTTCTGTCTGAGTGTTCGTTTGTCACAATATATCAGGCATTAGTTCAACATAATACACATCTGATGGACATCTGATAATACACATCCGAAACTCGCTTTAATGTTCAAACTGGCAGGGCTTAAACCACATACAAATGACAAGCTTTGTGAGGATAGGTGAAAGAGGTCTGCCTTCAGGGCGCGCGTGTTGTCAGAGATGCGATCGGCTCGGCTCTGTGTCACAGAAAAAAGCTGAGCACTGAACGGATACGTTTTCCGTATTGTTGTTTTTGAATAGTGCACAATCGCTATACATGTTGAAACTGGCAAGCCTTTAAACGCATGTACTTGACAAACTTTATGAGCACGAAAGTGAAAGCGATCTGGCTTCAGGGCTTGCGCGCGCCGTCTGTGTGTGTGTGTGTGTGTGTGTGTGCGCGCGTCAGCGGTAGGCTGTATGAAGAACGGCAATTAACTTACCTGTATAAACTGTGTAAAACGTGCAGTTACTATAGTGATTCTGGGCATCTATAAACACAGATAACTGCTCCTGCATCTCTGTGTGCCTGCAAACTGCACTTGATGTGACTGACGGGGCGGAGTCACGTGAAAACCGAAATAACCGACATGGAAAAATACGTCTGTTAGAGGTTCTGATGTCGGTTTCGGTTATTTTTCGATTAATCGTACAGCCCTAACCTCCAGCCTTTAGTACCGGACTACTGTGCTAGATACCCCAACAGAAGGGTGACAAAGTCGTAGGGTACGGTTCGGAATTAGGGTGCCATTCACAACTTCTGACAATGGAAAGGCCAAAATTGCACACCGTACCAAACTGTGCTGAACCGTACCGCTCAGTGGAAACGAGCCATTAGTTATTTATTGGAGTGACAATTGCATTCTGTAACTGAACTCGCGCACGTACATTTTCAGGACTCACAACCATATTCTGGGAAAACCTGCGCTGTGTGAATGGAACCAGACTGGACGACTAGCTGTCTGTCCCATCATACGGTGCGAATATGACCAAATTCTAGTGCATACGCTGCTCAAAAGATCTGCTCTCCTCTCAGATTAGGTGCTGCCGGTTAATGAAAGCTTGATTGGCTTTTCAGTGTTATGGGCGTTGCCATCTTTGATATTACTTTGGTTACTTTTGCTATTGCTTCTGGTAAGAGGATACAGGCAGTATTCAATACGCTACTGTAAGCTGTTGTGTGAACAGGACATTGAGGGTGTTTTCACACTTGATCCTTTTCAGGGGGTCTGAGCGCTGTTCACGTGATTTTGGCCCATATGTGAACACTCCAAACGATCTCAGACCCCTTTAAAGCGAACCGAACCAAGACAATCTCGGGAGGTGGTCTGGGTACGGTTCGATCTCATCTTATGGTGCGGTTCGCTAAAAACACGCAATCTGAATCGGCTGTTCATCATGGCTGCTTCTTCTGGCAAATCTCTACAAATTATTAGTTCACAACTTACACTTGTTTATTGCAATTTCAACCGCTTCCGAACTGTGTAAGATAGACGCGGCTGCGCGCCTTGCCAGTTTAAAATGGAGTTACGAGCGCACACACCTAAAGCGCATGCACAAAAGCCAGCTGTCACAGCGCGTGCACTATTTTTTTTTTTTACAGTCTATGGTACTAAACTGAATATTTAGCGTCTTATTGCATTTATTTTAAAGTGTCAAAAACACACGTTTCACATAAACAGGTGGTTTTGTCTCAAGTGAATGTAAACATCTGCATTACTAGCCTAATATAAGAATCAGTAGAGTACATCATACAGTGAAGTATATGCAGTTTTATTTTTTCCAAGTGATTATTCAATTTCTTACTTGATTGCTGTTTTTAGGCATACCTACTTTACCTGGAAATTTTAAAGCAGTTTATATAATTTGCATCTTTTTAAATTATTTTATTGTATTGTTTATTTTTTGGATGCTGATGTTATCATTGCATTCTGCAATAAAATAAACATGATTCAAGGAAAACAAATCAAGATGAATTGTATTCATTTACAAAGGTATATGTGAGATACAGCTAGAGCAAGAATGTGTAGTAGCTATTGCAAAAACAACTTTTTTCCAAAAGATAAACAACTTAATTCAACAGCATTTGTAGCAATTTCATTTAAAAACTAATCTTTACAAACAAATATCTTGGTTACTGAGGCACAAACAATGTAAGTGAATGGCATCAAATGTTGAAGGCCATAGGGTCAGCCATCAAACACTGAACTGGACTAGATCCAAAAAGCAACAGTATGAACACAAAGGGTTCCGAGACCACATTCCTACTGAAGTTGACCAAAAAAGGATCAGAGTCCTCTTTCAGGTACAGGGACAGTGTGATTGTGAAAAGAACTGGGTCCTTTATCACTTGATTCACCTCTTGGTCCACTTAAAGGAGTCTGAGTTCGGTTCTTTTAAAGAGAACCCAAGTGTGAAAACACCCTAAAACACCAAATACGGTGGAAAATCCCAAAAACTGATAGTGTGAACGCAGCCTATTTGGCATCTCCATTTCAGATAAACTCAAATGAACTGTAATTGTTTGCTGTAAACAAACTCCCCCCTGTCATTTTTGCCGAATGGTTATTGGCCAGAATGAGCTGCATTGAAGACCAGATTAAATGCAGTTAGTCTGGAGTCTCACTACGGCACACTAGACGAAATCTGTCTTGGTTCTCCCTGTAATGGTATCACTCTCATGGTTATTTAGCCAGACTAGAGGCGGCAGAAAAAATAGTGTTACATAATGCTGTGGATGCCAAAGGGTCTCCCGCTGGGATCTGAATGGACAAGATTGGATCAGTGGGTGTGACAGCACTCCTAATGTTTCTCATGTGTGGAACTTCACAGCAATCAAAAGAAACAGATAGGCATGCTAGTACTGCCTTTATTAAGCAACATTATACAAAATTTGCATATATAAAAGCACTTCATGGTTCATATATAAAGCTTATGGTTTGCACTCATAAAGTTCCAAATAAAAAGAGACAAGGGGGGCATGTGATTGGTTTAAAGTAAACAAATGCTGTTTTTGTAGTAAAGAATAATTTGGGTCTGAACAATGGTATTTGGTTATAGCACAATGACCTTATGTGCCAAAATATGTTATGCATCAAGTGGATTAAATACAAGCTACTGGTCTTCGATGTACATTATTTCAAAAGAAACAAATAATTTTGTAATCATCCACCAAATTATATCTGATAGAAATAAAAGGGACTTTCGCACCAGGTAGTTTTGGGAACGTAGTTCCTGGGTAGTTCTGGAACGTAGTTCTAGGAACTAGCCACCAGGGTGGTTCCCCTAGAACTAAATGTTCCCCTAGGATCATAACTCTAAAGTGACGCTTAAAGTAACTTATTTTGACG